>LGRX02030188.1:0-35249 GCA_001247695.2 Cymbomonas tetramitiformis
AGAACCAGGCTGACGCCCTGAACCCGCAAAAAAAAAAGCGAAAATAAAGCTTTTGGCATAAAATACCGGAGTCTCTGAGCTTCTAAAATGTAACAAACCTCGGGAATAATCGAACCTCGATCGCTTCGATCGCGGCTCAGAGACTCCGGTTCTAGAGTATATCCGAGCGCTTGCGCATGTCGCTGCCGCGTGTCATGTCATGCCACGTATCACGGCGAGGCGGCAGCGGTACCCACCTACGGGTACAAGTCAAGGCATGCCATGCCATATCGTTATGTCATGCCATGCCATGCCATCGTGTGTCAGCACTCAGCGGACGAGAGACGTGTGCGTGTATTGTCTTTGGGTTTGCATACTCAACTACTTTTCACTTGTAGCGTTTAACTCTACGACGGTTTGCCCTCCATTTCCGGAGGGAACCCCAGGGGCAGTGATTCATCTGCATCGCGCGAGCTGTAGCCTAGGGCCCATAGCCATATTTCGGTGCATAGGGGTCGAGTAGGTGCCTTGGGATTATTGTGGGATATATAGTGCTGACTATATATTGAGGTGCTGAAACACAGAATGCTTAAACTTAAGATAACATAAGAAGTGAAGTTAGATTGAGTGTCGCTCGGCTCAAGCCCGAAACCCTGAACCTGTGACAGCCGTACTGTACGGAGTACTAGTACAGACAGAGGACTGTGACACATACGGGGTGTCACATCCAGCACACCACCCTGTACTATTACGGAGGAAGAGTTAGGGTGGAACAGGCAGTGTTAGGTGAAACAAAACACACCATCTCAAGCGGTGGAAACAAATTTCTAGTGGGGGCCTGTGCTCTTGGCCAGGGCGGTCCCAAATCTCTAGCTAGCACTACACACTGAAGGCTGCTGTGCCCGTGAAACAGATCTAGTCGTGCTACTAGGCTTCTGACAGTAACTCTAGCCACCTTTAAAGTGGTCCACAGAGCAGAGTTCACAAAGATTGTAGGTGTTGTAGTTCTCAAATCGGAAGCCCAGATCGCAGATGCCGAAGCCGTCAGAGTCCAGATTGAAGATGTTGTAGAAGTCAGTCGGTCCAGTGTCCAGAAGGTCGGGGTCAGTGAAGTAGCCCACTGTGCCATTCTGATAACCAGAGCAGTCACCGTACACCGCCGACGGTGGAGCAATCTCCACATCACAAAGTACAGTGGCGGTGACGGTGTCGATCATGGCGCTGCTCACACACAGAAACACAGCGGGGATAGCTGCTGCCGTGAGGAATGCGCCGATTGAAGGTGTTCGTACACCACCAACCCGTGGAGCGGGTGGTGGGACGGCATTATGCAAGTCCCCGTCGTCAGACTCCGTGTCAGCCACGCTGGCCGAATCATGCGTGGAAGAAATGTACGGAGGCAGGGGTTTGAAGGATTGAAGTGAGACCTGCGGCTCGGGCTCGAAGAAGCCCAATTTTACAGACATGTTGTCCATAAAGGACTGCTCGAAGGGCGGCTCACCGTCAGCGAACTGCCTCGGGTCCTCTTCGGTCTCGATTGCCACTTTCGGCTCATGCTCCACGACGGCATCGTCGATCACGGAGGGCGTGGCCGAACCGAAGTGGACCATCGGGAAGTGCTGAGTGACTGTCGGACTCAGCACCACCAGCCACCTGCTTGAGCTCGCGGAGAGCGGTGCGTGCCTCGTGCACGCGGGTAGCAAGGAGTGAGGGTTGGGCGGGCGTCAATCCCGCGTACTGTGCTCGGAGGCCCACGTCAATGTCCTCGGAGAACGTGAAGGGCTCCTCGTCCTGCCGAACCAAGGGCTGATCATGTTGTGCACAGAGTCGAGCAAAGGCGGTGTCGTCTTCAGTGTCGAACGCGGTCTGGAAGGCGGACACGAGGCCGTCGGCGTCGTCGGCTTGCTCAATCACGCACTCGTCGCACTTGATGTCCGCGGTGGGGCAATTCGCGGAGTCATGCCAAAACCCCGGAGGGCATCGAACACACTCCGGAACGAAGGCCTTGGAGAGGACGTGGAAGGAGACGGAGTGCATGCCGTAGCTCTTCTTGTCGCCGTTGTGGCGTCGGACGCCTTGCGGCCAATTCCCGTCCTTGGGAAGGGGCGAAGCGGCGAAGCGGTGCTTCAAATCACGTCTTCGGCCATGAAACTTCCCATCCACCCGACGGTTCTGGCGGTCACGCCAGGAGGAGGGTGGAAAATGCACACCTGGCTTGCCAGTAGGCTTGCCCGTAGTCGGAGCCGGCCACCTAGTCGTCGTCTCGTCGTGCGCGTCCTCGTCGGAGAGCGTCGCAAGAACCTCGTTGGCGGCGTCGATGTGGAACTGAAACTCCCGAATCAGGGCCTTCACGTCAACGTCGGACGGGTGGCCAGAATACAGGATGTTCTTGTCCGTGAGGGGCACGTGCTTCCGCTTGCCGGCGTCGGCGTCCCAAATCTCGAGGACGTGGGCGTAGATGTCCTCAAGGTCCACCTTGGCCAACTCAACGTCGAGCCGAAGCGGTGTGATGACCTTGTCGTAGAATTCGGTGTCGAGTGAAGCCAGAAGCTGTTTCTTCGCCATCATCTCGTCGAGAGGTCCAGAAGGTCCGTTGCCAATAGCCGTAAGGCAGGCGTCAAAGTCCTGGATAAGTGGATCGGGGTCCTTCTCGGAGTTGAAGAAGATAGAGCAAAGCTCCTCGTAGTGCCCAAGAGGTCGGACCACGCGAGGGATCAACCTCTTGGTGACCTCGAGGAGGGCACGCTTGCCATCCTGAGGCGAAGCCCGTCCCGAGGCATCAACCCAACGCCGCGCGGGTGAATGTGGAGAGGTCAACGATGTCAAAGTGGAGAAGAGAATAGCGTTGAAGATGGCGTTGACCTCAGAACTTCGTCGCGTCCGCTAGATCAAAAAGAGCGGCGTTGGTGGGGTCTTTCTGCTCGAACGCGCGCTGCAAGGACCTCACAATGGACGTCCAGAGCGTGTTGCGGTTGGACTCATCGCCTCGGAAGGTCTCGTCCTTGGAGCCCAAGGCGTCGCGAGAGATCCTCTTGATGATGTCCACGTCCCAAGTGGAATTTTGGATGGCCGTAGCACGAGTCCGGTCCGCAGCCGTGAGGGCAACACCGGGAGAATCCGGTGTCGGCCTATAACGAGAGCCGACGTCGCGTGAAAAAATCGTGTCTAGTCTAATGCGGTCGTTGGTCCCCAAGGGAGGCGTGCCGTGAGAATTCACACTCATATTGAAGATCCAGTAGGTGGGAGCGTCGGGGTAGAGGGCCGATGTCGTAGAATACAGAAAGACGGTCGAGAGCCGTAAAATGCAGTGCCAGAACGGATAATTAAGGAGCCGTAACTGTGAAATTGCAAGATCGTAACGCGGCGGCCAAGGAAACTCACGACAAAAATTGATCAAGTTCTAGTCGAGTGAAATCCAACGCGGACAATACAAAATAATCCCAGGCAGGCGCACGCTGCAGCGATACCAAATCAATCCGCCCGTAAACTAGCTCTCGACCGCAACTGCGAAAATCACGACATCAAATCGGGCCCCCAACGCCCCACCAAGCGGAGTGGCTTAGCCACACATGCAATCAAAAGTAGTGGAAGGTGCCTGGCGCACCATAACCTGTGGGATATATAGTGCTGACTATATATTGAGGTGCTGAAACACAGAATGCTTACACTTAAGATAACATAAGAAGTGAAGTTAGATTGAGTGTCGCTCGGCTCAAGCCCGAAACCCTGAACCTGTGACAGCCGTACTGTACGGAGTACTAGTACAGACAGAGGACTGTGACACATACGGGGTGTCACATCCAGCAATTATTTGTACGCCGTGGGGCAAGGTATGGTATCGGTTGTGGGCGGTCTTATCAATTGATTCTGATATTTTCGGGCCAATAATCAAATGATTCCAATAATTTCAAGATTATATCAATTGATTTCGATTTTTCTAGCGGTCTAATCGATTGATTCAAATACTTTAGAGGCTCTATCAATTGATTTTGATATGTTAGGGGTGCCAATCAATCAATATTGATATCACTTTAAATTTACTGATATATCGGGATATCAATATTATCAATATATCAAAATGTGTTTGAGCTCTAAGCAGTTAACACTTACAACAACACAAAGCGGTATGATATGTTCAACTATATTTGTCTAACCTAATTCAATGCAGTCATAAGCGAGTGCTCTATTGTACCCTCTTTCAAATTCCTCCTCAAATTTGAGTGCATGCCATTTACTATTGAAAATGCACGCTCCACCCCCGCAGTGGAGGCAGGCACGCCCAAGAACTGCCTAGCCATTCTAGCGACTGAAGGGAACTTGTTCCCATTTTCTCTCAACCAATCTTGCACCTTCATGGAGAGACTGATTTCACCCCCCACCATAAGGTGGGGGTCTGTCTCCTGCTTTCCCCCCTCGGAGTGCAGTGCATGTGTCACTGCCGTGACTTGCCGTTCTGCTCCGTCCGTCTCCGATAGCACAAAACCTCAATTATGTTTTATGATCTATCTTAGACTTCCGAGAGTTTCACTGCCTGCGCCTGTCTGACCCGCATATATATATATATTCATTATATATATATATATCCTCCGACCCGATATCACACTCCACGTGAGGTTATGGGCCCACCACGCTTCTACTGCACCTTGAGCGCGCAGGTTCAAGTCCCGTCTGGATCTCGTCGGGAGGTTGTTGCCCGATATAATTATATTGTCTGATCAACAATATGATTATACTGGAAGCATTTCGGTGTTTCCATCACACCTCCACATCTTTCTTAGTCAAGGGGCACTCTAAATACAGTTCAAGCTCACTCTTCTCCGTCACCTCTTTCAGCTCTGCTGGAATTTCAGGCAGCAGCCGATTCTTCCGCGACCTCCTCCTTACGCCTTTCACGGAAAGCGGCAATCTCCTGCTCATGGTCGACTAAGTTCTCTATCGGCTCCCAAGTATCCGCGGCATCACTATACCCTTCCCAACCTATCAACCATTGTGGGGTTGCACCAGATAGGCGTTCCGCTTTTATTATGCGCACGACATAGTCTACCTCATCACTTCCAGCAGGATCGAAAGGGGACTGCTGGGTTCTCTTGACATGCCCGGTTCCTTGAGCACGCAGGGTTACAGCGGAGGCACTTTGGCGTTTGCTGCCACGCCCACGTTTCCCCATGATGATGATCTCTCTTCGGATACCCTCGGATACCCTGCTTAAATTTTCGTTACTTCTAGATAATCAACGATCAATCGATCGAGGGTGCAACAGGTCCTGAACCAGGACTCGTAATCGTCTTTATGGGCCTATCAAGCCCCAGATTTTGCATTGTCCCGGATCGGTTTTTGATATTTTGATATATCAAATACAAGTGATATCGCAAATCGACGATGGTAATCATTCGATATTGATATGCTACCACTGTCAAACGATTGATACCGATATTCCGAGGGGTCTATCGAATGATATTGATATGTCGTCCTAATCAATCAATCGATACCAATAATTCTGATATTCAAAGTTTGGTCATCAATTGATGTGCCCGGAGGCACAGCGTGAGCCGATATGTCCATGCGTCCGTATGTGTGTCATCGGGGGTAATCTGGGATTGGCACGATGACAGTGAGATTGGGCTTGAAATCACGATGAGAATGAATACCAGATGTCCGGGGTATGACACTATGACACTATGACACTATGACACTATGACAGTATGACAGTATGACACTATAGTAGTATGACAGTACTGTGGGGGGTGTCATCGTGGAACTCAGTCAGACCCTCGAAGAATGGTCAGATTCGCATCGGGGTTGAAAAGACAATGAAATCGAATATCAGATATTAAGGTTATGACAGTATGACAGTATGACGCTATGACAGTATGACAGTATGACAGTACAGTAGTATGACAGTACTGTGGGGCAGTCATCGTGTCAGCCTGTTGGCATAACATCTGAATCGAGAATGACGAATCGGAATTAGAAATGAGATCGGATCGGGAACTGAACGTTGAGCCGAAGTGTGACATCGGCTCTCGAGTGGTTGACCCTGCAACCTGAGTGACGAGTGAATAAGTAGAGCACTTGAGAAGTGTTTAGCCTTCAGAACTCGGAACCGAATTATCGTTTGTACCTCAATCTGGCCCTGATCCAGTATATTATAAAAATCCGAATTGTGTACCTTTGCACGTTCAATCAAAAACATATCTCCGAGCATCTGTCGTCGTGCCCCTGGCACATTTGGTATCAGCGTGCTGCGATTTCGCCTCTGCGCAACTCGCCCACGGGCCTTTTGTAACTTCCGTTGTAATACAGGGGGAGAGCTGCACTTCCGGCTATCTGGGCGCAATTTTAGCCTCCGTAAGTACGTTTTTTTTCGTATACAACGGCCGTATCCTTTGGAAAACATCTCCAAAACTTCATATTTTCGCCCCTTAACACTGGGGGCCCAACCAGGCTCAAAAAAGTCAGCATTCGTTTTCCGATCTTAACTTCCAAGTCTGCCCCAGGCTACAAACAACCGTCAGGGAGCACCCTAAAGGGTTTCCCCGGTTTATAGTAGCCAGGAAAACCTCATAGCCCACTTTCTAGAGCCTTAAAAAGGCGAAAAACAGCCAAAAACAGCCCAAAATAGCCGTTTTAGCCCGTTTTCAGCCTACCCCGAAACCTTCCACAGTAGCCCCCACCACCAAAAACTCCTTCCCCAGACCCCATAGAACACCCTAGAACCCCCCAATACCGCCCTCACGGCCACCAGCAGCTGGGAAAACCCCTCAAAGTAGCGCTTTTAGTGGCTTCTGGACAGTTTCTGGACAGTTTCTGGACACCTCTGGTTTACCCTCTGGCTGGAATATTTTGGGAGTGTACGAAGTCCGGTTACCTTCTGGGACCTTGCTGAGCTTTCTGGGACCTTGCTGAGCTTTCTGGTTGCAGTTCCTTGACCCCTGCCTGCATACATAGGCACTTGAAATCTGTGTCGCGGAGCCCTGGCGAAAATTTGAGTTCGCCGGTGCATGGCAGTACCCCCTTCGCCAGAAGAATACAGAAGAGCGTGGTGGAAACAAGGACCCATCAAGTGGGTATTCCCCCCAGACCCCACCTACCCACCAGCAGGCGCCTTCTGGCAGAGCGGTCCTTGGAGCGGTCCTCCTTCCCCCTCTTCCTCTGACGACGAGGAGGAGAACTGAGCGCCTGGATATAGTCACGCTGGCTATCCCACCAGTACATTACGACCACGTGTGGCATCTCCAGGCAATACAAGTGATCAACGCCCCCCCTTGGGTCCTCCTTGGCGCTGATTGGGTACCCCCATCTCCACCTGGAAGTCCCGCCCCTTCGCCCCCAGCGAGCGACATCGAAGAGGACGAGACTAACTAAATAACAAAAGGCGAGCACTCCCCACTTTGCTCACCTGTGGCTATTGCCACACCCAGTCCTTGATCTCAACCAGCTCAGCAATCAGGATGTCACAGCAGACATCAGAGGCATTTCCCAGCATGAGTGTCAGCGCAGAGCAGCTACACCACACTCTGTTCTCTCCCATAACCTTCCCATCGCCCACCACATATGCTTCCGCTCACCCCATTCCACACCCAGGCACCACCATGCCCTACACAGCGGTGCCCCGCCCTTATACTATGCCGGATGGCACCCCCGCACAGGCTGTATGGAACGGCGTCAATTGGGTATTACCCCAATCAGCGCCCCTCGCTGGGGGAGTATCACCAGTGCCGTTCACACTGGGAACCCATCACCCCGTGGGCGCATATCCCACACCGTTCCAACAACAGCTACAACAGCAGCAGCAGTGGCTCGCGTACCAGCAGCAGCAACAGCAGTGGCTTCAACAGCAGCCACTGGAACCGATGCAGCAGCAGTTACAGCAGCAGCAGTTACAGCAGCAGCAGCTACAGCAGCAACAGCAGCAGCAGCAGCAGCAGCAACAGCAACCGCAGCCGCCACAACTGCCGCAACATCGACCACAGCAGCCCCATCAGCTGGCACCAGCCACCTCCGCGCTTCATGACTCAGGCGCGGATCCCTCATCGCTGCAGCACTTCATCAGCATCGGCGCCGCGGCCCTGCCGGACCCTCTGCAGGTACCCCTTGACAGCGGGGTTCAGCAGAACGTCTTGGGCGGCACCCAGCTCTTGGTGCGTCACCTTCCCGCGGTGGCGACAACCTCAGAGACTCGCCGGCGTCGGCGTTCCCGAAGGGCATCTTCGGGCCCTGCGACACATGGCAAGCATCTCCCAGGTCCAAGCCACGCACCTGATCACTCTGACCCCGACTCCGGCACGGACATCAGCCGCACCAGCACGGGGACCAGAGGCAGCCGAAGCACGCAGGCACGGGCTGAGCGCAGGCGGAGGGCCGCCCACAGGTCCGGCTCTGACTCGGACGCGAGCAGCCGAAGTGAACACATTCGCAGAGAAGTCCTAGCGGCAGTACAGGCCCTGGACATCTCCGCGGTGCTCTCGAGAGGACTCGCGCTGCCTGGTGCGACGACATCGGCAGGAGTCTCCCCACCAGGCGACCCTCAGGGCAGCGCACAGGGCCTGACGGCGGACCATCTACACGAGGCAGACGCTGCCGCCAGCGTAACCCCTCCTGTGCCTCAGACCGCCGCTGAGACCGCTCCCGCCGAACCTCCCACTCAGGGCCGGCCAAATCCCCATAACATGATGGTGGCCCGCCGGCGACAGTCGATGGAGACGGTGGTGCACGGCGGTGGCAATCCCGACTCAGAGCCCAGAGACTCCAGTTCAAGCGACTCGCCACCAGGCCCCCCTAGTGATCCACCTCAGGATCCCCCTGACGATCCCGCACCAGAGCCCTCCTACCCTCAGTACCCAGAGGTCAGAGCCCTCTTCGTCACCCACGATGGGGGGTCATTGTGGGTGCACCAGTCAGCTGGGGTGCGAGGCGCGGCAACCGTCTCCCTACCATGGGACGAACGCCGCCGGGCTGGGGTGCAGGGCGACGCCATCTTGTTCAGGATCATGCACCTGCTGGGAGCGCCGCTGACTGCATATGCGCGCATGGGGGGCCGGCTACACCATGCACCCCTACCCCTTACCAACCCTCGTGTGGAGACCTGGGTCCTTATGGTCGACCGCGAGGTCATGGATATGGCAATGGGGGACCCAGCCGCGGCCAATGTGCGGTCTACCAGCATGGGGCAGCCAGTATGGGAGTGGATCCCTGCTACTGCGCGGGAGTCGGAGATGCAGAACTTCGATCAGGACGGGCTCGCCGCGTGGTCGGAGGTCAGCAACTCCGATTGGTACCGGAGCATGAGCGTGGTGGCCGCACAACCATCCACACCCCTGCCCTTCCATACACCTCTTCCACTCCCCGCACCACCATCAGCCCCTACATTACCGCCCACTCCGACCGCAGTCCCCACAAATCCCGCGCCTGCGCCTCCGCCCGCGCATGCCCCGGGACCACCACCCCCTGCCCGTTTTCCCCATTCCGCCGCCGCAAACCCCGTTCACCCTGCCGCTGCCGTGAACCCCGTTCACTCTGCCGCCGCTGCAAACCCCGTGCTCTCTCCCAGCGCCACCCCCTTTGTTCCAGGCATCGTCCGTCTGCCGCAGGGCACTAACCTGCGAGCATCTCCAGACGAGGTCCGCCTGGAGCACAAGACCAAAGAGATGGTGCTAAAGCTGGTCAAGAGCGTCACCAGGTTCCCCCGCTCCGCGTCCGACACAAAATCGGCCGACAAGGAGGGCCTCCTGACGCAGTTGGAGCACTACTCCCACATGGTGCGGAAGGTATTCCAGGAGGCCATCGTGATCGAAGCACTGACCACTCCCAGTTGTACGCCATCAGTATCAGAGTACCAGGCGAGTGTGTCAAGCCTTCTTTGGAGCTTCAAGGAGTACACTCTTCAAGACCAGCAGAGGAAGTTCTTGGAGCGCGCGGCGGGGACCTTTGGGTCCGAGCAAGCTTGGCACCAACGCTACGGGGACCTGGATGTGTTCTTCAGCGATCTGGCGGTGTGCTCTCTGACGCAGGCCTACCTGGAGAACGCACACGGCGAGGCCATTGCCCTGAAGCAGGCGGTGAGCGAGACCGCGGCGGAGTATTTCTCGCGACTGGAGACCCGCATGGCCTCCGTCAACTTCTTGGCCGGCAGAGTCCCAAATTGCGTGGAGATGACCAACTTGTCGATGCTCTCCACGTACCGCCGGGGGCTGAAATATGCACCCAAGGTGATGCGGCGCCTGAGAGCCATCCACTTGGATGTCTCCAAACCAGAAGAGTGGGAGAGGAAGGCCGTCGCTGACGACATCCCAGGCACCCACAACGCCTTGTTGAAGATTCGGGAAGTTGCTGAGGAGGTGGAGAGCGACATTGACACGGAGGCGGCTCAGAGACGCTCTCAAGACCGTCCTCCCCGTGCCGTTTCCTTCGCTAACCCACCACCTCGCACCCCCTTCTACAGGCGTACCCCCTCTTCGAACCGCCCAGCTCTTGCCATGCTGGAGAACGGGCCTGCCACCACCGTCGCCGCGGCAGTGACTCCTTTGCCACCACCACCTGGCCTCTCCCGCCCTGATGCTCCGAAAGTCCGCCGGTGCTTCGCCTGCGGCTCTGCGGAGCACATCGTCCGTAACTGTACGGACGAGGCTAAGCTCAAGGAGTGGAGGGCCAATGCACCCGCTCGACTGGCGAACTCCCCTGGGTATGTAGCCGCCGTCGTTTGGGCCATCGAGCAGCAGGAGGACATCTCCTCGGTGGATGGCGTCCCAGAAGAGTTCTCCGAGGAGGTCCTGGCTCTCGCTACCTGTGAAGACGAGCAGAGCTATCAGACCCTGGCGGCCCTTGCGGGCATCGAGCTTGTGGAGGGTGACGGCCTTCCCCTGGTGGAGAGCGATGAATGACTGGCCGGCGGCCAGCCCCAGACCCTGCCCTTCGGGGAAGTGAGGTCTTGCCCTGATGATCAGACCCTCTCCGCCCTGGAGAAGCGGTCAGAACCAGTGGAACCCCGTCGCGCCCGAGGACGCAGAGACCCTTGGGGCCAACGTCCCCACCCCAAGAGTGTGGCCTTCACCTCTGGGACCCGCTTGCGACGCACCTACCGCTCAGCTGGTGCCCCATCGCCGCCGAGGGATGACTTGTCCAGCCACCCTCTCGCAGGAAGCACCCCCTTCGATGAGCCGTCGCTACCTCTTGATGACGGTCCCGCTTATACACAAGCGAGGATCGAGGGTCGGAGGGGACGGCGACTTCCCCGGCACAGACCCCCCATTATGGGCAACAACCGCGGAGAGCCCCGCGACCTTCGCCCCCGACCGCGTGTTGTCCTACCGCTGCCCATCTATCAGTCCAACCTCGCAGACCCACGGAAAAGGCTAACTGCGTGGCACTGGAAGAGAGATCTGTACTCCCTCCCCCTCGAAGTCGCCATGCAGAAGGTCCGCAGAGCTCTGCGCAAGTCCCCAGAGGCTGCCAAGGACCTGGTGGATAAAATGTCGGAGCGCGTCCGCAGCCGCGTACACTCTGGGAGTCGATCGCCAAAGGAGCGCGTGAACCGCGCCAACCAGCTGGCAGAGAGGATACGCATTGCCCGCGAACCTCAAGATCGCAAGGAAGGCCATCAGCGCATAGCATTGTGGCACCTCCTTTCACACGACGGTCGCCAGCAAGTCCCCGAATCCTCTAACACCAGCTCCCACGACCTCTACGCGGCTTGGAGAGAGCTGTCGCCTGCCGAGCAGCAAAAGGCAATCGCCACTTCGAGTCCAGACTCTTCCCCAGGTAGCAGGCTGTGGGAAAAGGAGGGCGCACGAAGAGCAGCAGCGAGGTCTTCGACATCCCTCTGCACCCTGGACACTGAAGTGGGCACGATACCTGGGACAGCGGGAGATGTGGGTTTACCTGGTGCCTGGTGCAGTCTGCACGCAGTACACCAGTACAAGATGAGGAAGCTGGGTCCCAGCCCCTTGGGAGCATCCCCTCCATCATCCTCACTGGCCGAGCCCACAGCAGAGACCACATCTTCGCACCATGATAACGCGCCGGCCACTCCGGGAGGAAACCCCGAAGGTTCATCCTACTGCTCAGAGGCGGAGGAGACCTCCGCACCCAGTTCGCTTTGCTTCACCCAGCAGATGACCACCGTCAAAACGCATGAAGCGGATGAAGCGCCACCCTGTCTCGACAGCCACCCCATCGCTGAAGACCCTGAGGTGATGGAAGAGGAGTCCTCGGTCAACTCGCTCTGCTTCACCCAGCAGATGGCAGCAGCTGGGACCCCTCAGACGAGAACTGACCACCAGAGCTCCCACCAGCTCGCCCACAACTCCCCTGCTGGCAGCCCTCAGCATGACGAGGATCCTCTCACCCATGGCAGTCTCACCAATAGTGTCGCTACCCACGTGAGCCCCACAGTAAGCGGCACTACCCATGTTAGCCCTACCACCAGTGGCACTACACATGTGAGCCCTACTACCAGTGACACCACCCATGTGAGCCCTACCACCAGCGACACCACTCATGTCAGCCCCACCTCGAGCGAATGCACCTCAGCGGGCACCCTGCTGACGGCGAGTGCAGACAACCTCGTCAGTCATCCGACTGAAGATGTTGATTTGCTGGATGAGGAGTTCTACGCCGCGTGTAGGCAAACGTTGGAAGAATGCCGCGAGGCCTCGGACAACCTCCTCCCCAACCTCAAGTGCAAAAGCATACGCACAGATGGGGGAGTTCAGTGGAAGACCGACATCGAGGGTACCCTCGCAGCGGCACATGACGAAGAAGGACCGCTACTACTGGTATTCTACGCAACCCTCAGAGGGCACACGGTCAAGGTGTTGATTGACTCGGGGGCCTCTGACAACTTCATCTCGGAGCAGAGCGCTAAGCGATGTGGCCTCACAACACGAGCCGGTTCCGAGATGCGAGTCACTCTGGCGGATGGATCTGTGAAGATCACTGGCGCCACCGCGTACGCCAAGTTCAACACGCACACCACCACGGGCACCTATACGGAGAACGCCCTTGCCCTCCGGATCCTGCCACTGGGCATACAGGTGGATGTTATCCTCGGCGGAAGGTGGCTGCGCAGTCACTCTCCTGTCACTCTGGGCTATGAAGGGAATGGCTCCGTCTCCTTCCTCAGGAAGTCCCGCAGTGGCAAGATTGGGGACCGCGTCACCATCACAGGCTGTTCTCCTGGGAAAGCATCTGGGGACAGGTCTCCGAAGGGTACGGCCTGCGCGGGATTGGTGGATGAGGTGTTCCTGACCCCTGCCCAGCTGAAGAAGTACCTGGTGTATGCGGAGACGCAGAAGCTACGCGGCAATGATGACCCGGAGATACAGCCCGCCTGGCTCATGGTGGCCGAGAAGTCCCCCGACGATACTGCTTCTGCCTTTGCAGCCACGGCTATCGATTCTGAGAACGCCGAACCCGCTGCGGATACTGAAGATGCAGAAGTGAGCCCTGAGTGGACCCTCAAGTTTCAGGACTTCTGGGGTGAGGAGTACAAGAAGGAGATGACGACTGCCCTACCGAATATTGATGGACTCAGACATGACCCCCAAGATGAAGCCAACATTAACCTGGACCCTGAGCTGAGCAAGAAGGGACCTCCCTGCCAGCGCATCTACAAGAAGTCCGCAGAGGAACTCCGCCAACTTCGAGAACGCGTGGAGACTCTGATGTCCAAGGGCTACATCCGACCCTCTTCTAGCCCTTATGCAGCTCCCTGTTTGATGGTCCCTAAACCCGGGAACCCCAAGGAGCTGCGACTGGTGATCGATTACCGGCTCCTCAACCGCCAGACAGTGAAGGACAAGTATCCTCTCCCAGACATCCAGATGATGTTCGACGAGATGCAGGGTGCGAAGTTCTTCTCTTCGTTCGACGCGGTGGATGGCTTCTGGCAAGTACCGATGGCACCAGGAGATGTTGAGAAGACCGCCTTCACCACCCAGATGGGGTCATATGAGTGGTTGGTCATGCCGCAGGGGCTGCAGAATTCACCATCTCAGTACCAGCGACGGATGCAGCGGGCCTTGGGCCATCTCCCATTTGTCCGGATCTTCATCGACGATGTGGTCGTCTTCAGCAACACCGCTGCAGAGCACTACGAGCACGTCAAACAACTGCTCCTGACATGCAGGGAGAAGGGCGTCTTCCTCAAGAGGTCCAAGTGCCAACTGTTGAAGAAATCCTTACGGTTCCTTGGCCACTGTATCTCCGCAGATGGCTGCAGACCCCAACACGACAAGGTGGCTGCAGTGAGGGACTGGCCTGAGCTGGAGACGGTTACCCACGTCAGGCAGTTCTTGGGCCTAGCGGGGTATTACCGCAGGTTCATCCACTGCTTCTCCGAGATCGCTCAGCCCCTCACCCGGTTGACCAAGTCGGACGTACCCTGGGAGTGGGGTCCCATGCAGCAGTGGGCCTTCAAGGAGCTGAAGAAGGCCCTCACATCAGCGCCAGTGCTCGCCTTGCCCAACATTAAGGGTGCCGCAGACGGCACAGCGCCTTTCGTGGTGCAGACGGATGCTAGCGGCATCGCTCTTGGGGGAGTACTTATGCAAGACAATGGAGATGGTCTTGGGCTGCGCGTGATAGCATACGAGAGCCGCCAGTTCTCAGCCGCCGAGCAGAACTACCACACCGGCGAGCGTGAGCTAGGTGCTCTACACCACTGTACCACCGTCACCTGGCGGCATTACCTCATCTTCACCAACTTCCGCATCCAGGGTGACCATCGTCCCCTTGAATGGCTGATGGAACCTGGCAGAGAGCTTAGCCGCAGACAGGCGCGCTGGTACATGGATCTGGTAGAGGTGGGAGTCCCGAGAATGGAGTATATCAAGGGAGCGCTGCTGCTGGTACCAGACGCCCTGTCCAGAAGACCCGACTTCAAAGACAAGGACGTTCGCGAGGGGTTGAAGGAGGCAGGAGTGATCGACCCCACCTCAGACCTGCCGAAAGACCCTCTGGCAACGCTGGAGTCCGAATGCTTCTCCAGCTCACCACCCGCAGCTCATCCCCACTGGGCTCAGACGGTTGACTGTTGGCTCTCAGCAGTGGAGACCCTCTCCGTGGCGGAACAGGCCATGGACATGGGGGAGACCATCGCTCTCGTTAATCCGAAGTTCTATAAGGGAATGAAGGAGGATCACCTCGACTTCGACATGCCTGACTGGCCTGAAGCTGATAGCGCGAAGCCGACAGAAGCTCCACACCAAACCCCTGACAGAGCTCCACCTCAGATAAGGGTAACGAGGAGCATGTCACGTGCTGGAAGAGCCTCTACGACCCCAGCGCCTCCACAGTTGGCGTCACCGAAGACGCGAACGCCATCACGAGCTGACGCATCGGAGGCGCCCACTGAGAAGGTGCAGAGTTCACCACCCCCGCAGCAGGCGCCCCAGAAGTCAGCTCCATCCCCGGCCCTTCACCCGCAGAAACGGCAGACTCCCCCCGAAGACTCACAGAATTGGCGTGTCCGAGCAGAGTACTCCTCGAAGTACGCCGAGAAGTTTGGACCCTTCGATGTGGACGCCTGTTGTGACTTTGGTGGCCGCAACAGACAGGCGGATAGATTCTGGACAGACTGCCTTTCAGAGAAATGGAGGGGCCTTCGGGTTTGGTGTAACCCTCCATATAACTCCAAGCACATTACTGTGGAGGCGATTTTGAACAAGTATATCGCAGAACGGAAGGCAGACCCAGAAAACACCTCAGCAGTCTTCGTTCTACCAGATCACCAGTCCAAGCTCCCCGCGTGGCGCAAACTTTTCAGAAAGGCCAATATGCAGATCGTGGAGGTCATCCCTACTCACGATGATAAGGGCGAGCCCAATCAGTTCTTCGAGAACCCAGATGGGAAGGCCTTCGACCTTCGTTGGCCTGTTCTGATAGTACACGCCCCTCCCGCCAAACCACAGCCAGCACGCGTGAGGCATCCGCGAACAGCCCCCGCTGTGATAAGGACAGGTGAGGCAGCAGACTTCAGAGACGCAGCCTCCCAGCAGTCGGACTCAAAGTTCCTGCGTGCGTTGAAAGCGGAGTACACCTGAGAGGGGACACTTCGTTCACTAAGAGAGAAAGTGAAGGCGGCACCACACCAATGCCTACAGGACTTCAGGCTAGTGGGTGAAGTGGTTTGGAGGACCGCAGCAGGGAGATATCAGTTGGTGCTGGGGGAGGACTCTCCACTTCGAGAAGTAGTGATTCGCCATGCTCATGAGTCATTGTCCTCAGGCCATACTGGGCGAGACAAGACTCTGGAGAGGGTGCTGCGACGCTTCTATTGGCGTGGTGCCGCAGAAGATGTGGGCACCTGGGTTACATCCTGCGCAGTGTGCCAATCAGTGAGACCGCGGGGAACTTACCCGGATGGGTTGCTAAACCCTCACAGTATCCCGAACAGGCCGTGGCAGGATGTCGCGGTGGACTTCGTCACCGGCCTGCCGGTATCGGAGAGGGGCAATGATGCTTTCGTGGCCTTCACCTGCAAGCTGACGAAGATGGTCCACGTTGTACCGATGAACTTTGGCGACAGCTCCGCTGCTGTGGTGGCCAGAATCTACTTTGACTCGGTGTGGCGCTTACATGGCGCGCCTATGAAGATTGTCTCTGATCGTGACCCGCGGTTTCAAGATGCTTTCTGGCAAGAACTCATGAGACTGATGGGTGTGAAAGTGGCTCGTACCACGCCGTACAACCCTCGGTCTGACGGCCAGGCAGAACACAGCAACAGAGTTATTGAGGACATGCTCAGGTCCTTTGTTGACGCCAATGTGGAGGACTGGGATCTGTTCACCACTAACGTGGAGTTCGCGATCAATGACTCCAGAAGTGAATCTACTGGCTTCACGCCGTTTGAACTGGTGTTCGGGTTCTCGCCGTTGTCGCAGTTGGATCTTTTCCTGGAGGCCGCGCAGTCCACCGCCGGACGACGAACTGGGGGAGTAGGCACCGCACACGAAGTGGCTGTGAAATTTTCGTCGCAGCTGCGGGACGCCAGACAGCGGTTGGAGCTGGCTCAACAGCGACAGCGCGAACAGTTTGATCGCAGACACGGGCAGCGGGAGTATGCTGTTGGAGATCTGGTCTGGATAGAGGCGAAACACCTTACGGAGAAGGTGATGGATCGCTCCATCTGTAGGAAACTCACCAAGCGCTGGCATGGACCAGTTCCTGTGACCGAACGCTTCTTCAGCGATATACAGATGACCATGCCCGAGGCCGACAGAGGAGCCCCAGTAGCCTACCGCCTACGCCTCCCTCCTCACTGGCGGATTCACGACGTGTTCGCTCAACATCGCCTCAAACCGTACACCAGCGGTCAAGATGCTTTTGCCGCACGCGATCACCTAGCAGTACCTGAAGAGGTGGTAGTGGACGGTCAGAAGGAAGCACACGTTGAGCGTATCCTCGCACGTCGAGTGCGGTCTGTTCGAGGAAAGGAGGTGGAAGAGTGGAAGGTTCGCTGGACTGGCTACTCCAAAGCTCACGACCAATGGAGGACGCGTGACAAACTTGAACGCGGAAGTCCACTTCAACAACTTCGTGAATTTGAGCAAGCGAGACTGCACATGGAAGCGCAAGTCCGCGACGAAGCCACTCGGCGACGCGAGCAGCGTGGCCGCCACTCCGCTCAAGCCGGAATGACACTGGCCCACCTCATCACCAATCCCTGCGATGAACTGGACCAGCTCGAACAGATGGAAGATGATATTCCCCTGCCGTGGGAACGCCAGGAGCGCGTGGAAGATGGGTCGTTGGCACTGGTGACAGAGCTGCTGGCAATACAGGCAAAAACAACCCGCACGCCCAGGATTCTCGTACTTTTCAGCGGTACTGGCTCAGTAGAGAGGGAGTTCCTAAATTGCTTCCCCTCCGCCTCAGTGGTGACCCTCGACTCCGGGCATATCTGGCAACCCACTCATGTGTGTGACATCCTGCAATGGGACTACAAGCAATACCCGCCTGGATTCTTCGATGTTATTTGGGCAAGTCCCCCTGCAGGCAGTACAGTCAAGCGCGCACCACTGGTGGACCCCCTGACCTTCCCCAGGCTGACAAAATCGTACGACGAGCATTGCAGATCATTGACTACCTAGAGCCAAAATATTGGTTCATGGAAAACCCCAGAGGTCGCTTCCCTAACGCACTACGGCTTCGCCCTATGATGCGCCAACTTTCCCCACCGCTGGTGTGTACCTACTGCATGTATGGTACGCAGTACATGAAACCCACCTGCATATGGACGAACTCAGCACCACCCTCGCCCCTGCTACGCTGTACTACTTCAACACCGTGTGCGTGCAGATGGGCAACCGGTGCTCACCCAGAGACTGCTCAGCTTGGACCTCACCCGCAGCAGACTGGAGCAGGTCAATCTGCGAGTGTATACCCCGTACCAGCACTACTGCTACGACAACTTTTCCGACATTTACGCCTCCGCGACACTGAAGACCCGCTTTAGATTCCAAGTGGCACCCTTCTTCTTGAAAGTGGTGCCCTGGTAGCGGCAAGCGAACTATGCTCGAAGAGGAACCAGAGAACCTAAGAACTGGAAACAGCAAGGAACCAGAGAACCTAAGAACTGGAACTTAGATGGGTACCTTAGCGGAGTGATCCCAGGAGGTAGACCACTCCTAAGGGGGGAGAGTTGTGCCCGGAGGCACAGCGTGAGCCGATATGTCTATGCGTCCGTATGTGTGTCATCGGGGGTAATCTGGGATTGGCACGATGACAATGAGATTGGGCTTGAAACCACGATGAGAATGAATACCAGATGTCCGGGGTATGACAGTATGACACTATGACACTATGACAGTATGACAGTATGACACTATAGTAGTATGACAGTACTGTGGGGGGTGTCATCGTGGAACTCAGTCAGACCCTTGAAGAATGGTCAGATTCGCATCGGGGTTGAAAAGACAATGAAATCGAATATCAGATATTAAGGTTATGACAGTATGACAGTATGACGCTATGACAGTATGATAGTATGACAGTACAGTAGTATGACAGTACTGTGGGGCAGTCATCGTGTCAGTCTGTTGGCATAACATCTGAATCGAGAATGACGAATCGGAATTAGAAATGAGATCGGATCGGGAACTGAACGTTGAGCCGAAGTGTGACATCGGCTCTCGAGTGGTTGACCCCGCAACCTGAGTGACGAGTGAATAAGTAGAGCACTTGAGAAGTGTTTAGCCTTCAGAACTCGGAACCGAATTATCGTTTGTACCTCAATCTGGCCCTGATCCAGTATATTATAAAAATCCGAATTGTGTACCTTTGCACGTTCAATCAAAAACATATCTCCGAGCATCTGTCGTCGTGCCCCTGGCACAAACATAGTTTGATAATATAATCGCAACACTGCAGGTACGTAAGAGGCCAGGGGACCTTTGTAAGGCTCTCTTTTCTCATAGGCATCTTCCTAAGGCATGGCTTAAGGCATATGTCACTTTCCCTCAGTCGCACCTTCCTAATGCTCGGGCGCCTTGGGGAACGAACGTTTCGAGGGGTCAGATAATAATCCCACTTCTTCATCGTGAAAACGTGACCCAAAGCTGTCTTGGAGAGTTCGGAGAGAGGAACAAAATCGTCTGCCACGTCTGCTCCACATCGTTCATCATACGATACGCTGCAAATTCGTTTGGCCCGTCAGATAGCCGCTTTTCGGACGGTGCGTAGCGCAAGTCTTCGTCGAGGCCTTCACTTACCATCGCACGAACGACACTGTCGCTCAGATATTTAATCCGACCGATCGGTATGTTTCTCATGAACAAACGATTATTTTAATTGCATTCAGGGTGTGTTGAACGGAGGAATGAATTCGCGAAAATTACTTTCAATAAACTCGCCACACAGAACCAGACCCCATCCCCACCCCATAATCTATGACGATGACGAAGTGCCCGCGACAAACCGAATGCGGGATGGTGACCATTTTTGGCGGCGCGGGCAGTCCGCTCGTGCGCCAGTGCTGCGCCAGTGGTTTTTTTTTTACAGAATTGTGTCGTTCTGTACAGTTTATGTCGTTTTGTACAGCGCTTAACAGTGGTGGCCCCATGTCTACACAAGTCAAGCAAGAAACCCAAAGTTCATTATCACGCATATCACACGCGCACAGCACGCACAAGCATTTTCAAGCATTCAAGATATATCATATTTTGTATTCAAATTTACTTTATATCATATGTCTATCTCGGCATGTGCCATCCAGCGGTTGTGCATGCCGAGCATACAGCGATCTAAAGCCCATCTTGGCTTACAGCATCTTGCAACGCGAGCTCTAGGGGGTCGCTCTCGCTCGTTGCATTCCCCCTGTCTTCTTCGCTTTTCTATCTTCGTAGAGTGACTCTACTAAGACGGACCAGTGAGGTTTCATGCCATTCCCAGCGAATAGGTCTAGTCCTTTTCGCGTGTACCTCACGCACACATGCCAACTTAGGTCTTTCGCTGACGGAATAATGTAAACTGTTTTCTTCTTTTGTTGTTGTCCCCACCAAAGCCTCCGCAATGGATAGCTGCGATCAGCGAGCCAGTGCTTTGGCAAAAGAAATGCGCAGAAGTCCCTGCACTCAGCTGCGTAGAAAATAAATGCAGCGTCGCTCATTCCACTCGAGGGTGGTGCGCAGATGTAGTTCGCATTTAAAAGCCCCCCCCCAGTCTTTCGGGTCGAAGATGTCCTTGGCTTGCCACCCCTTTATTGACTTTGCCATAGCTTGGTGGTCCACCGACATAAGAGTGCACTTTTCTTGAAAATCTGTCTGTAGGATATTTTTCACGTGTCCCATAATTCCAGAACCCGCTGCAAATAAGTCAACTATCACCCTACTTTTAATATTCTTCGAGTCTTTGAAGTTCGTGACATTGAACTTGGTAAGCAGTTGGCGAACGTGTTCCGCTTCCACAACTGCTCTGCTCTGTCGCCCTCTGTCTTCGAAAACGTCATTAAAAATAGACTCTGTCCAATTTGTCTCGATGGAAACTTCGGACAAGTACGTCTCTTGCATACGCAAATGAAAGCTACTTGCACTCCTCATGTACGTATTGTGATCTGGGATGCGAGCGCGTTGTTTCGCTCGCATCCGAGATTGCTCAGAGCGACACACGGTGCATAAACCTCGGTCAAATGTACTTTCATCGTGGGTGCACTGTCTTTTCGGCATATTTGTTGATACGTCGATTTATTCTATCCGAAATTCAGAACCTTTCGACTGCGTGGCTGGAAAAAAACATCGGCCACCACTGTTAAGCACTGTACAAAGCGACATAAACTGTATAGAACGACAATGTTTTGTAATATACGCCACAGTCTCGGTTCGGCATATGCGATGCTCATTGTCACGCGGACAACATTCGGAGTGGACCCCCCGGACTTGACTAGCGACCCCCCGACTTCGTATGTTTTAAAGAAATAAAAATTCGCGATATTGTGAATTTGCAGGAACAATAATTGTAATAAAATTGATTTCAAATTAAAGACAGATTGCCTGATTTCAACTGCCAGGTCATGCCAATCGCGGCGTGAGCATTGGTTCGGAAAATGCTTCTCATGGGCGATGATGTTGGAGCTGCCACGAGTACACCAGATTTCCAGTTAGGACTGGGGGGTGGGGTTCTCTTTTCAGGAAAACATCGCCGGAATCCGGATGATTTTCTCACCCAAAATGGCTTTGATGAACTTGAATATTATCCGCACCGCACCATGCGCGCCATACTTATTGACCGGAGTGCATCCGGCTCGTCCTCCTCTTTCCAACGATACCCAACTTGCAGGCGCGGATGACGCGGCGTCACGTATAATTGTAAAAGGGTCACTTAATGGTCCACGTTTGCATCGTGCTACCAGTGTTATTCACTTCCTAAGCCAGATCATTATCCGACATTATTATCTGAACCCTTCAGACGTTCCCGAACGTGCCCGAGTGCGTGCCTTAAGGCCTATGGCACTTTCCCTCAGTCACCTTCCTACTAGGCGCGGCTCCCCTAAGCTGCTATGTGTTGCGATATCGCAACAAACACTCAAACTTGATTTTCTCAGCGGGAAATAAGTCAAATTCGCTTTTGAAGACAGTTCTGAAAAGCTCTCAATCAGCCGCATGCAACCATGCACTCGAGCGCAGCTAAAGTTTTTCAATGCTCGAAGTATTTGCGGAGACGTACTTGATTTCAACTACAAAAGAACGCGTCACGCGTAGGGCAGTCATAAAATAGTGCTACATCACCCTAACGGTAACAAGTAGCCCTAACAACATGCATAGTACTTGGTGAGAGTGTTACTTGAGGTCTAGGGTCATAATTAGGGCTTCAACTATCAAAACAACACGTGAGTCCATTAAAAGTTTCGTCGAAATTCACGTCGTTGATACTCCGTGTCATCCAATTTGAACGCCATCATGCAACCCGCCTTGAACGTACCTTTCCGGCACTATTTTCAAAAATGCATTCAGGCAAGAATTCACGTACTTATCGCGAGAAACGTGCAATTTTCAAAGACCAAAAATTCCCTTCGCAGCTTAGGGGTTAAGAGCTATGACACTTTTCTCATAGTCATCTTCCTAAGGCGCGGGTTAAGGCCTATGCCACTGACCGGTGATTGAGTTGCAGGCGTGGCTCGAGGTTAATCGCACCGGAGGATATGAAGCCACACTTGGCCGAATTTTTCCATCCCCAGTGCCATGTGCTACGATCTGTTCTATTTTTGCCACATTCACAGTGGCATGAGCGGGCGGATTCAACTAACTCGCAACGGCGAGGTACTATCGTGCGACACGGACACAAGCAGAGCCGAGGTACCGTTTGTTCCCGGACGCCCATGCTAGCGGCGCGCGTGGCGCATGCACCCAACTTTACATCGTTACCCCCCATAGGTTGTGAGTGTGCACACGCCGCCTAAGCCATCAACCAAACTGTGCGTTCAACCGTGCATCTGCTCGTTCGATCAGCGAATGCTTTGCACAAGCGCAGACTTGCGCTTCATTCGTGATGATCGTGCGATGCGGAGGGGCGGCGGTATGCGTCGAGCCTGATAATCAGATTTGTGATCACGCAGGTGCCTCTATACATCCCATATGCTCCGGAAGGTTTCGACGCTGAATGTGGAACATATGAAGCAAAGGCATACAACGCCAACTACAGTCATTATTGTGGCGACGACGTATTCTTGTGTGGGACTGCGAGCACCAACTCCTTCTCAACTTGCCTGACCGCAGTCGACTGTAAGGTAGGAACGCAGCTCCCACCACAACTCCGCCCACTGTTCTCTCCCCTGCATATTGACGAAGCTTCTGCGTCGATTTTGCGATCTGGGGGAGCAGGCGTGGGCCTGGTCGAGGCGGTGCATTAGTCACAGGGCATAGGGTGTTTGCTCTGCTTCCAGACTGGTAGGGATGTGGGGAAAGTATCTGCTGCGCGCGAGTGCGGCGGCTTGGGAACGCGGCGTCCTCGGGATAAGCGCGTGGAACGCACAGCCGAAGAGAAGTCGAGCGCTGTCCAAAAGTGGCCGTGTGGTCGCGCGGGGGGCGGCGCTTTACGTCATAAAACTGATGCATGCCCAAGTCCGTCTCGGTGCGTGCGAAGACGCAAGGGCGGCGCCGATGCGAGGTTGACTGACCAATTGTGGCGCTCGCTGCTCGCTGCCAAGCAGATGGACTATGAGATGCGAGTGGTGCAAATCGAAGATGCCTATGTACACGCGTTCATGCATCAATCAAATGATCCCCCATCACGCCAATGCCGTCAACATGGCCAAAGTTCTCCTCAAAAATGGTACAAACTGCGCATCTGTGCACACCCACCATCTGCACTGGTCCTATGGGAATGCGCCACGTGGCATTCTAAAGCTGAGCTTCGTGGCATGCATGCAAACCGCTACTCGTATGCACAATGGCATCAATGAAATCCATCTTACAACATGGGTTGGTGACATGTGAAGAAAAGAGAAACAGGCCCCCGTGCTCGGGGTGTGGGGGTTTGAGCCCCCTGAGGGCTGAGGCGCGGGCATACATGTGTATGTGTGTATGGTATTCTGGATTTCGCAAATTCCTCAAGAAGCAGTTCAATGCGCCATGGTGCGCGTGCCATGGTTTCATGAATGTCGTGGGTCGCGGTGACGGGCGTGTGGGCTTGAGGATTGTCCGCTGAGGATGTTGCACGGTTGCAGGCGAGTTCTCGGGCTCCGATTCCGACAACGAACTCAAAGAGATGTTGCATGACATCATCAACGTTCAGAACTATCAGATCAACTTGATGAACGGCTATCTAGGAGACACCACTGGCACGATTTGTGACGAGGCTACAGGGGAGGCGGTGACAGCGAGGAAGCTGCAGTCCGCCCACGTGTCCCAAAGGAAGTCCCGCCCTCGTAAGACGATGAAGCGTCGGGGGATGTCGACCGTGTCAACTGCAGACACTACCTTCAAGCTAAAGTGGGATTATCCTGTGGGCGAGTTTGGCTATTACAACATTGACGGCTATGATCGGGCGTGTCTCCAACTATCCAGATGGAAATTGGAACAACCTACACGTTCGATAAAGAGGATCCGTCAAACTGGTGTGTTCTTTTTTCTCAGCGCGCGCTCCTGTGCCCCTGACGTGTCATCGTGCCCACGTGACTGTGATGTGCATGTTCGTTTTACATACCTGGCATTGAACGTGGGACTCCGCTCTATTCCGTGCATGCTGGCATTTCTCTTCGCTCCAGTTCGATCATCAACGTCGCGTCTCGGAGACGGTACTTGTGATAGGCCAGGTTCCATCCGATTGGCTTCGCATATTATCCAGACGGAGCTCACGATGACAAGAGAGAAATCGAACATAGCGGGTTGGTGGTAATAAGCTGTCCTCACCGAAATGGACATCTGCTCACCAGTACCATTGGCATGCAATCGGACTTGGCAAATTGGGATTAGCATGTGGCGCCACAGCAGCATCAATGCTCAATCAATGCGACCACCGCTGGACTATGGCAAGGCCCGATCTTGCCCGGGCGTGTTTGATGCCATGCATTCGACTTCTTTAGAACGCCCACTTGCTTCTAGACGTCTATGCGACCCATCTGTACTCATCATGTATACACCCTAGCGAGTTGTTCAGTCACGTGCGTGCTTTGTTTCAAATGCCGTTTATGCTGTCTTCTACGATTTTTGCCTCCGCAGTACTTCAAGGACGGCGCAGCGTTGTCCAGTACAACCGGTGGATATGACTCTGGATTGGACTCCTATGAACCCGATTTCTTTTATCCTCTTGAGGTGCGGCCGTATATGTCGTTCATCACACACATGCAAATGATGGCCATCTTGAATATGGCCGTGTATCGACGATGATTGAGGTTGCAGTTTCACTAGCATAGCCTCTCACACCTAGTTCTGCAGAGGTAGTGATTAGCTTCTCTGCCGTTGGATTCACCGAGCATTGGGAGATGGCATGCCAAGCTATTCGGCTCAAAGTGCCAATCGCGCCCGCTGAACTCAGCGGAGGGCGTCAGAGTCAGATGCGGCGAGGAAGCACCTGTCATGCATAGTTACTAACTTCTTGTATTGGCATTGATATATGCGCTACGCAAATGCACCTACGTAAGTGTTTGCGTTGGGTATGGCTTGGAGCATGCAGTGGTGGTTGGCACAACCCTACAAGGCGACATTGATGGCTACTGCCCCGTGGAACAGTACTGTCACAAGTACTAAGGTTGAATCACTCTAGCGGCCATCTTATAAGGCTAGATCGGTCAGTTGACAGCTTAGAAAAATCATTTAGGACCCTATTGATTTGTTTTCGACGATACTATAGAGTAGAAATGGATTTAGACACGCTTTTATACGGCATGCTTTCAAGGGGTGCAAAGCCTGAAAATTAATTAATTCGCGCAGTACTGTGACAAGTACTGAACACTAGAACCCTTGGGAGACCCTCTTCCGAGGCCTTGGAGGTCAAACCAACCACCATGTTTCGAAATTGGAAGGTATGTAAGGTATTTCGCAACTCACTTGCGTGATTGATACGGATTCGGCCCCGCACGGCGATGGCATATGAGCCACACCCGCCAGAAATCGGAAATTCGTTTTTTTCGAGGATTTGTTTTTTTGAATTGGCTCCGCGCGAACGTGTGGCATAAGCACATAAGTCATGGTATGCCGGTCGTGAAGGCTTCTAAAATTCAATATGTATGTATGGTTGGTCAGTTTAAGTGCTCATGGCCTATCCATGTGCATAAGATGCATTAAGCGTGTCATTCATATCGAAAGGTGTGGTGGCCGCTCAACGCCCAATTATACCATTTCCCCCGCACCCGCACCCTAAGCCAAATCGGCCATAACTTCCTCGATACATGGAACCATGTGACCTATAAAGTGTTATATCACATCCATGTACCTCACATGGCATCCTAATATGAATATACGGCATCTTAATGGCGGCAACCACCCAAATATCCAGCCAGGATCAACTACAACTCAGCTGCTAGACCCACTCACACGTTCAATTCCCAAAAAATATTTCCCCTCACATAAGGCTACACAATTAGTTTCTCGTAGTCCAAAATATCATTTTGAATCATATTTGGGCGATGTACGGCGCTAGGGTACCCGTTGCAATAATTACGAGCATGCTACTTGCGTATGGGTACTGGTACTCTGTCTGCCAGGCCCTAGCACCTCGTCCCCAACACTCAATCATGCACCTCCAATATCAACCATGCCCAAATCAGTGCGTCTCGTAGCCCGGATTGTCATATTGAGTCATGCCCGTGCGATATATGGCGCTAGGGCGCCCGTTGGGGTGATTCCTAGCATGCTACTTGCGTACGCGTACACATGTGCTGACTGTGAGGTCTTAGCGCATATCCGACACTCAACTATGCATCCCCGACAACATATAGGCCCCGTTCGATGCTGGTTATAGTCCAAAATATCATTTGAATCATATTTGGGCGATGTACGGCGTTTGGGTACCCGTTGCAATAATTGCGAGCATGCTACTTGTGTATGCGTACGGGTACTCTGTCTGCCAGGCCCTAGCACCTCGTCCCCAACACTCAATCATGCACCTCCAATATCAGCCATGCCCAAATCAGTACGTCTCGTAGTCCGGATTATCATATTGAGTCATGCCCGTGCGATATATGGCGCTAGGGCGCCCGTTGGGGTGATTCCCAGCATGCTACTTGCGTACGCGTACACCTGTGCGGTCTGTGAGGTCTTAGCGCATATCCGACACTCAACTATGCATCCCCGACAACGTATATGCCCCGTTCGATGCTGGTTATAGTCCAAAATATCATTTTGAATCATATTTGGGCGATGTACGGCGCTAGGGTACCCATTGCAATAATTGCGAGCATGCTACTTGTGTATGCGTACGGGTACTCTGTCTGCCAGGCCCTAGCATCTCGTCCCCAACACTCAATCATGCACCTCCAATATCAGCCATGCCCAAATCAGTACGTCTCATAGTCTATATCATCATATTGAGTCATGCCCGTGCGATATATGGCGCTAGGGCGCCCGTTGGGGTGATTCCTAGCATGCTACTTGCGTACGCGTACATCTGTGCTGACTTTGAGGTCTTAGCGCATATCCGACACTCAACTATGCATCCCCGACAACGTATAGGCCCCGTTCGATGCTGGTTATAGTCCAAAATATCATTTTGAATCATATTTGGGCGATGTACGGCGCTAGGGTACCCGTTGCAATAATTGCGAGCATGCTACTTGTGTATGCGTACGGGTACTCTGTCTGCCGGGCCCTAGCATCTCGTCCCCAACACTCAATCATGCACCTCCAATATCAGCCATGCCCAAATCAGTACGTCTCGTAGTCCGGATTATCATATTGAGTCATGCCCGTGCGATATATGGCGCTAGGGCGCCCGTTGGGGTGATTCCTAGCATGCTACTTGCGTACGCGTACACCTGTGCGGTCTGTGAGGTCTTAGCGCATATCCGACACTCAACTATGCATCCCCGACAACGTATAGGCCCCGTTCGATGCTGGTTATAGTCCAAAATATCATTTTGAATCATATTTGGGCGATGTACGGCGCTAGGGTACCCATTGCAATAATTGCGAGCATGCTACTTATGTATGCGTACGGGTACTCTGTCTGCCAGGCCCTAGCATCTCGTCCCCAACACTCAATCATGCACCTCCAATATCAGCCATGCCCAAATCAGTACGTCTCATAGTCTGGATTATCATATTGAGTCATGCCCGTGCGATATATGGCGCTAGGGCGCCCGTTGGGGTGATTCCTAGCATGCTACTTGCGTACGCGTACACCTGTGCCGACTGTGAGGTCTTAGCGCATATCCGACACTCAAATATGCATCCCCGACAACGTATAGGCCCCGTTCGATGCTGGTTATAGTCCAAAATATCATTTTGAATCATATTTGGGCGATGTACGGCGTTTGGGCACCTGTTGGAATGAAGTTTAGCATGCTACTTGTACCACGTTGGATCGCTTGGAATATATTAGGTTTTTCACATGTACAGTAGTCGGGGTGGATGTTATCATGCCAATGGAATCAAATCACGGTATGCCAGCGGGCCCACGAAATCACACATCATTGGGCATACTACATATCTTCAATTTGCATGATTGCGGGGCATACTTGATGCCAAAATCTCTCAGAAAAAAAATCGAAAGAGGTGACACCATTTTTCACACAAGGCCGTAACCACTATATCACATAAAGTACTACCCGAGTGACAACATGCTACCAGCGAGAGCACGGCACGTGGTCTGTCGACCAATGGGGCACAAGGTATCTCAGTTTGGGTCCCAAAGATGATATTATATGAAGGATATCATCAGTATTGAACAAGAGGGCATCGAAAAAAATTCCACCGCGTCAGTACTTGTCATAGTACTGTTTTCGAAAACAGTACTGTGACAAGTACCACGGGGCAGTAGCCATTGACCATTACGGAAAGCGACTTGGCCGACTTTCCCTCCGACACGTGCTACGATCTGTTCACATTCACAGTGGCATGAGCGGGCGGATTCAACTAACTCGCAACGGCATTGTGGTGTCACGCGCCGAGGACTCGGGGCGAGCTGAGGTATGATTCCATTCTGCGCTCTTCTCTGGTTAGGACAATGAGATGCTTGCGATGCCTCAGTGGAAATTTCTCAGCATGTGGGTGCCGCATTTGCAGATGTGGCTTGCGCGCACACTGGATTGAGTGAGCTCAATACGGCACATTTGATACTCGTGCGATTTGTGCAAAACGCGTATTACCACCCACCTGAAACTACCGTGAACTCTGAACCTGTCTCCATATGACCTGTCTGTGCAATGGTCACAAATACACTGACAACCTGACAGCACTGTGCTGGAGATACCAGTGAAATCGATCCCAGATGAAGGGCCACTTTTTATTCACCGCTATTGCAGCAATAGAATGTCCGAAAAGCATCGAGTTTTGTGTACATGCTCGCCCCTCTCCCCGTTGAACATATGCAGGTGGAGCTTTACGAACCATACTCGCCGAGTGGTTATGACGTGGAATGTGGCACATATGAGATATATAAATATGCTGAAGCAAATGACTACTCGTCTGCATATTGCTTGGACCAAGTATTCCTGTGTGGCACAACGCAAAGAACATTCGATCAATGCATGATGAACGCTCGGGATTGCAAGGTGCGCGTGTACAATATGTTCCCCAGATAGATGTAAAGGTGGAACTCCTCCTTGGCATGCTGTCTGTAGATTAGTCACCGAGCGCGGAGTAAGAGATACTACTGGAAAATGCCCGCTTGCCAGAATCTAGAAGGGGATATTGCAGCATACTAGCTGTCAGACATGGAGGGCACGTGTCACATCCAGGGTGTGCCTGTGAGCCTGCGCGCCGCTTCGCGCTCTGATGACTGGCACTCAACCCTCCAGCTTTCTAGAGATCCAACAAACAATTGTCATGGTGTATCATAATCACTCTGTTTTTTTGGAATGAAAGGAGTGGCATGCCAAGTTTATTTTTCAAATTGTTCGTGAAACAGAGCCACGTCACCTCATCGGATTTACTGTATGGACCACGGGTGTAGTTTGGTAGTGCGCAGGTAGACCTCCAGCATCTAGATATCAATGTAATGGGGCGTTTTGCAACCTTTGTTCTTTGCAGATGAAGTATGAGATGCGCATTCAGGATACCGCTGATAGCGACATCGCAACCTTCATACATCAGATGATTCCTCATCATCAAAACACAGTCATCATGGCCAAGACAGTGTTAAATCTGCAGAGCTTTAATGAAACTGATGAAAGTGATGCTGAAGTGCTCGATATGTTGCATAGCATTATGAACAATCAAAACTATCAAATCAATGTCATGTGTGCATGGTTGGAAGACGACGGTATGTCGTCACATTATGATGCGCATTGTGACAAGTACACCTCGTCCACAGCCACAGGCACACCAAGTCCTCCCGATAGTGCAGCATATGGCAACCGCATCGGAGGGTCCATGCTAATTACGATGCTTCTATTTCAAGTGATCCCACCATGATATATAGTTTACAGATCTTCGGGGTGCATGAGCCTAAACGCGACGAAAGCGTGTATAGCTGATTGATCATGCCATTTGAATAATAGCAATAATGATGATAATACCTTCCGTCTCCTACGGAGGCCCATGCGGCCATTGTATTGTTGTATATTGCTTAGCAGACGCATGCCCTTGCGGTCGTGTCATTTGTTCCCGGGGTCACGATTGGCATGTTGACGGTCGTGATGGTCGTTCGTGGGCCGTGGTAGGTTCGTTCGTTCGTGGAACGCATACGGTGATGGTCGCGGTCGTGGACTCATTTTCTAATTATAAATGGCGATGTACACTTAAGTATATTATTAATAGTATCGATCGTGTTTGCACGCGTGACGTTGTGGTTCAAATCGACATCAGGACGCGGTCTTGGGTTGGAGGAATCGAATAGTGATACAATGGGGAATTACCCACAAGAGCTCGCAGAGCTCCCGGAATGAAAGTTGCCAACACTATCATCAACGTCGCCTGTATGGGTTGGAATAGGAATTATGCACACAACGAATTTCCGTAGTCGGTGTCACAGTAGTTGTCGTAGTCTATCACACTCGAGTGATGACACTGGAGTGGTGATGATGATGGTGATGGCCCCAAGAGAAGCCCGCAAAGCTCCCAGAATGAAAGTTGATGACACTATCATCAACGTCTGTATGGGTTGGGATTATATCTAAAATCAAAATGCAAAATCGCTTTGTGTGTTCCACACCATAACCACGGGGGGTCGGGGGGATCTCCTCCCAGTGGAGCGGTTGGGGGTTGAAGTCTTTTCCCCAAAATAAAATTTTTGCAAATTTCCCAAAAGTACTATATGGTGGGGCAAGGGGTTAGTAATGGGGGCTGGTGGTGGGGGAGGGGAGTGAACAAGGGTACAATAGCACAATTACAGTATCTTTATGTCGGGGAAAGATTAACCAGTATTTTGACAGGGTGAGGCAGAGCTCTTACAAAATGAGTACTTTAAGCTAGAATCCTCTCATCTGAGCTGCCATTATTGTCTTATACTCTAAGGGCACGCCTCCCGAATATCTGAGGAATCTAGTATTTTCAGGTCAGCATCAATCACGCTCTGCCACCTATACAAATCCTAATCAGGGGATCGGCACATTGATTGCCTTCTGGTTTATCTAGCTGCCTCTTGTCCTTTTCCTTCGAGGGACCAAGTCTGCTTCGTCGTCACTGTCGATATTTCCAGACTTGTCAGATTGACCTTTCGGCTCAGATACGGTTTTTCCACCTCTCGAGGTGTAACACGAGGGCAGCTAAGGTCGGTCACAGATATCTGTCCCTGGATTGGCTGGTCATCATTCTGAAAAGGCACCAGTGATGTGCCTTTGATGGCACCCATGTACATGTTCATCATTCTCATCCATGATCAGTTGCAGGCCCTGTCTCTTTTTCTCACGAGCCTCAGCTTGTTCTTCAGGATCGTCAGCTACCAGATCATCGAACTCGCTGACTTCATCCTCAGTAGATTCACACTCAACCCCTGTGCCATACTCCCATTCAGTGCTTGCCTCACCAGTGTTATTCTTGATGATGTCAGCAGCACCATTGCCATCAGCGCCATCTGTATCCGACAGATTCTCATTACTCCAGGCTACAGCTCCTTCATCAGAATGGTCACTAGTCGTAGGCGTCGCATTCTTCGGACTGCCAGTGTAGGGAATCCCGCGATAATCATCTGTCCCCATTTTGGTAATGTAGGCGCCACTGATGGAAAGTGAGAATGGCGCTACTGGCTCTTTCGCTCTGGTGGCGTCTTCCAGAAAACATCCACCACCACTCTTATGCTCCCAGCGGCGTAGCGCTCCAGACGCCATGCCAATAATATGCTGCCAGGACCCTAGCTTCAAACTTACTGGCAGTGTCTCCGGCAAATGCAGTCAATGGTTCTGGGGTTCCCTTCCGTACCCAGCTCCATTGAGCTGCTCCACTGGGTAAAAGTGCAATCTGCCAGTTGAACGGCTGAGATGTGCTTATGACCCCTGGTACGGGGTGCGGGCAGGTCAGGAGGGGGGGTGGGGTAACTTGGGGAACTTGGGTCGGAGACGGTAGGTCCAACGCACCGCGCCTTCATTTAATTAGAAGAATTCAGGCGCAATAAACATGATTATATATTGCCCACTGTTCTTTCATATATTTGCAGTGTTTTTTTTTGGTAAAAAGGCTCATGCACGCAAGGTGGCGGTACGCAAAAAAATGATATTCCAAAAGTTAATATCGATGGCAGTTTTTTTAAATAAATATTTATTAATGACCGATACCCTAGAACCAGATGCCGCCAACCATATCATGGCGGCATCCATTAAAGATATCATCGACACGCGCGACTGAAATGCGACAGTGACGAGCTGACGACCGCGAGCGCAACCTTGAGACGTTGGCGTGTGTCACGGTAATATGGCATCGTAGCCAAGAGACCTCGACCTGAACGTGTTATACAGTTGACGAGTTAGTTTTGACTTTTGAGAAGGGTATACGCGTGCGCGTGACATCCCTACCAATCGTTACATCATGGCTGATGAAAATCTTACAATGTTAACAGCACAACAATCAATGCGATCGTCTTCGGCTGGAATCGCACTTTTTTGTTAACCAGTGACACAGCAGTATCTGGGGATATGACCCCCTAGTGGACCTCCTAGTAACTCCTGTCTAACATAGCCTATCCGACTGTATACTCCGACCGTTGCTCGTTCCGGTATAAGACGAAGGTTGTATGCTGTGCACCTTTGCAGTTACTGTTGACCACCGGAAACCTATATTGTCTAGGTTTCCTCAGGCGCTCAGGGTATATTTCTTAGCATGCATAGATCCGAGTGCCGTTGCCGACGTCTCGGTTACACACTTCCACACAGTGGTTTTATATAACTGAATATTCATATTTTGGCAGTATCTCACTAAATTAGAAATCATGAGTAGGGGCAATATTAATACGTTTTTGTTGACTGATCCGTCAGACCATGCTTACACAGACCACTCGACTAATCAAAGCATGATTACACAGACCACCCGACTAATCAAATCACTATTGGGCCATCAGGCGTCCGACATCATGCGTAGGCCCAACGCCTAACGAATCAAGTCACGATTAGAGCAATCACCACACTAAACAATTCATTCTAATCACGAGTAGCCCTGCTGTCAAGCGTGTAGGCACATGTGAAATGACAATATGTCAATGTTGGGAGCAACACTGTCTTCTTTTTAAAAGGAGCGAAATGTTTGCTCTGTAACTGTACAATTCTACAGTTGTAAAATATGTCCTTCATCCATGGGCAGCAAGAAATACTTAGAAAACCCCACTTCTCCGAGATGTGCTGTGGGACAAAAAAATGTTTTACTCACTTACTATTCACAACCTAAATCTTGCATGCATGGCAATTATTTCGCTCATCTAGTTTTCTCTCTCGATCAAATCAAGTGCAATTCCCTCAAATGAAGTGCAACCAGTGCTATGTAACAACCCTAAGACCAGCAAACCTATATATCCTAAGAACCTTGGCATACCCCTTGATATGGCACAAATCCCCCAGTATCACAACATGCACAACAATAGTGGAATCGGCCCACATTGTATTAAATAGTACAATGCACGATTTAACTGTCGATATACACCTGTCTCAACACTTTAGCATGCGAGCCTGTTTGGATAACGTCGCAGCTCTGTGCTGTATGCAAGAGGAAAATATTACCGACCAGATGTCTCAATTCTCCATCTCGAACCTAGTGAAATGAAAATCACATAATCCCATAAATTAAGGCACATCCTTCCATAAGGATGAATTGTTGTGCTGGATATGGAAAATGTGGATACTGAAGCGATTGCATCGGCATATGTACACCAGGCAATGGATGGTCCAAAGCATTGATGCCAAGCAAAGGCTTTATGTATGCAAACTGCACCTCAAGAAACTTTGTGCACATAGTGCGGATGATACTTATTTCAACAGCGCTGAAAATTTGCTTATTGGACGACACCAATTCCACTGTCGAAGTATTCATGGATTGCAATGACTTCTCCATCCTGTCATCAGCGATAGCTCTCTACACGATGGCGATCATATGAACGGTCGCGATGGCGGGACCTGGAGAAACTGTGCAAACCTCAGGACATTCGATAACCATGGGTACGGAAGTGCACGATGGAAAATGTAGTGGGCGCAAGCTTCATTGCAGCACAACATGTACCTCTCATATGAAGGTGAGTGGCGATGGCGCGGAGAGTGGCGCCTGTGCCGGTCGTATCCACCTCCACGGTCATGCTCCCTGCCACGGCTGTGATCCCTATGGGCATGGCCATATCCTCCTCGGCCATAGCTGTGGTCATGGCCGGTGGAGTCTCCGTGGCCGCCTCGATCCCGAAAGCCGCGGTCATGATCCCCTCGGTCATAATCAAAACGCTGCCGGCTGTAGCCTCTCCGGGGGGAGCGCTCGCGTGACGACTGGTTAAACCGCGAGACGGGTTTGTACTGTGCAACTTTTTCTTCTATGATCTCTTCTGCACGCTGGCGAGATGACGCAGAGGACCTGCGTCCCATGCCCACTCCCCAGCCACCACCTCAGCACTCAAAGCAGGCACGCGTTGCCAACCCACCACTTCTATCTAACTGCTGTGATACAGAGATACAGGGGGTAGTGACCATTCGTTTGGTACTGCGCAGACAACCGTTGATATCACTGCAAGCTCATCCAGCATGCGCCCTGCTGGCCAGGGGAGTGGCCAATCGCTTG
>LGRX02030189.1:0-43272 GCA_001247695.2 Cymbomonas tetramitiformis
GCAAATGTTGAGGAACAACTTGAAAATGGGTCACATTGGTGGTCGTGGAATGCATCATTTGAGTATGAGCCGGCTGCGGGAGTTGTGCATCCGCCAATATCGGAATAGAAGATATAACGAGCAGAGTCCACGGTGTCCGGTGTCCAGAAAAGAAACATAAGCCCATTGATGGTATAGAAGTGCCTTAATTATTTGTGTGGTCTACCATATGTGATAAACGATATCAATGTTTTGTGGTCAGGCAAATACAAGTACAACGGATGATGATTTACTTGTCGTGTGCATGCGCGCATGCATATATGCATGCATGCATACATACACTGCCATACATAGACGGCGCGGATGCCAAAGGACCTTCTATAGAATGATGTAGGCAAAGATCGCACCCTGCATCTTTGAACTTGAAGTGTGAATTGACTACAAGCAGCCAATATTGAAACCAAGACCCACCCGTCAGTGGCAGAAAAATTATGAGGAATTGTGGACACATGGAACGAAGGAGGGCACAAGTCTCACAATAAGAGTAACACCAAAAATAACGGTACTATTGGCGCAGAACACATAACGGGAACCGGCGCACGTATACAAGTGGACGATGGAGGTCCCAATTGACGGAGCCGATGCGAAACATATAACAGATGAGGTATCTTAGGGGAGGCTATGCGCCGAGGAAATGGGAGGGACAACCGTGCCCGGTGTCACAGTTCTGTGTCAGAATATTATTTGAATGATATTTGCATAAGAGCCAACTTCGTAAATGCTCCTAGCGTTGTCTCAAAGACAGGCCTCCCTCGATTTCCCCCTCGTTTTTAGGTGGTTGTTTCGATCTCTAGTTCCTGACCCGCTTGTTACCTTTCAATAAGCATTCGGGCGGTGTGTTGGATCTAGCACCGCGCCCCGTGTCACAAATCATCCGTGTCAACTGATGATTCATGTGTTGGAGTGGAAGCTTGGTGAGTGAAGTCAAGGGGTGACCGACAAGGGTTGTTGTCCACCGCCTTATGGTGGGGTAAGATCTGTTCCGCAATGACCAGTTGACGACGTGCGCATCCAAACTTTGCTAGAAATCGTATATCGGTTGGCATCGTATGACAGCAGCCAGATATGATAGCTATGGTGTGCCACCTTCGGCGGTCACCTGTGTCAGTGAACTGTGTGATAACATACGATTGATATATCCTCTACCGGGATATTCGAGTGGTCACAAAACATGTTGACTCGGTATCGAATATATCAATAAGATAAAGATCACGAATACACTCTGGGGTTTAACCCTAAGTCAAACATAAACCCCGAACGGCTAGTGACAGCTGTGTGAGATATATTGTGACGCCAATATATCGGGTGTCACTGAATAGTTTCATACAAGTGTAAACTGATTATAAAAGGTTAACGAATATAATGCATCTGTGACCTAGGTATCTGTCACCAAGTAATGTACGAGTACTGGTACAGTCAAACGGAGTCATGCAAGTTATGACCTACGGTGCACTGAATCCAGCACACCACCCTGTAACTGTACGGAGTGCTGTTCAGGTGGCAGAGAGCGGCTCAGAGATAAAGCACGAAACAACAAACAGCTAAGAGCTGGAAACTGCTAGAGGGAGGCCTGTGCTTTAGCCAGGGCGGTCCCTTTTCTAAAACTGCTGCTAGGATACTGCCTTCAAGCTAAGTTCCTACAGCCAATCTCAAAGCTACTCAGCCACTTTCAAAGTGGTCCACAAAGCTGCAGAGTTCACCAGTGCTGAAGATGTTGTCAGAGTCAAAGATGTTCAACCAAAACCAGAGTCCAGAGATCATAATCCAGAACCAGAGTCCAGAGACCAGAGTCCAGAACCAGAAACCAGAAGCCAGAACCAGACTCGTAGAGCAAATTCAGGAATCCAGAAATGTGAAAACCTGAGTCCAAGTCTGCCGAGACCACAAAAATAAAAGGAAAGCCGAAAGCAAAAGTGTACGGCAAGGCAGACAGACTGTTGGCAGTCACCCCAGCGGGATGTACTGCCGCGGTGAAGTCAGCGGCTCGATCGAGCACCACCGAACCCTGAACCGCTGAGACACATGCAAGGCACATGAGGGCGGGCAGGGCAAGGGATACAAAAGAGAAGACTCTCGGCAAAGTTGCCACACCGACACGTGACCGTGTAGCCGGTGGGGCCGAGGGAATCTCGTCTCCGTGGGAAAAGGAAATGTCCGAGTCGGTGTCATCGTCGATCACGGAAAGGTCCACCGGGTGAGCTTGCCCTTCAGCAAACTCAATCGAGCACAAATTTAGTGAAGGGTTGTCGGGGCATGCCGGGTGAAACCTGTCCATGAAGGTCACCTGAAGGGGCTCCTCAAAAGGAGACCGGTGGGCTGCCGGGTCCGACGGCAAAACCGGGTAAAGCGGCTGAGTCTCGATCTCGTGATTGGCAGGTGGTGGCACATCGCACACCACCTGCGGTACAGACAACGTGCCAAGATGAAGGGGTGCCTGCATACCGGCCGTGGCAGCACCACCGACCTCTGCAGCCGCAGCCGCAGACCGCAGAGAGGCGAGCACGCCCCGTGCGTCGGCAAGTACCTCTCACATGCCGGTGTCCGATGTGGCACGCCCCAAACCCGCATAGTGGGCACGCAATCCCACGTCGTGCCCCGTCGGGTAAGTGAAGGGCTCAGGGTCGTCACGTACCAATGGCCGGTCGTGCTGGTGGCACAACTCGGCAAATTCCCCGTCGTTCTCGTTGTCGAAGGCGGTTTGGAAGGCCGAAACGACGAGGTCCATGTCCATGGCGGCATCACGTAAGTCCACATCACACGAACCACACACCGTCGGGCAACGCGCCGTGTCATGAAAGTGTCCCGGACAAAGGGGGCACTCCTGGACGAAGGCCGAAGATGCGGAGTGAAAAGAAATGCATCTAGCCGCTTGCGTGGAACGCGATTGTGACCAATTTCCCCCCTTCGTGAGCGGGGTGGCCGCAAAACGATACTTAAATCCTACTGTACTCGACGGTCACGCCCATGGAACTTACCGTCGGGTCGACGGTTGCGATCATCGCGCCACTTGGACGGCGGAAACTTGACACCACCGGCGCCATGCCGACGGGGAAAGTCATCCCGTGGCGGCGGTGCGTCACGCTCAATACCATTCTCCTCATGACGAAGTGAGGCGAGCAAGGCAGGAAGAAGCCTCATCCACGATGCGGGCAAATTCCTCGAGGAAGTCCTTCATGTCACGCTGGTCCCCACCTGCGTAAGCCGCTGCAAGATTCGCGGGCGACGGTGAAGCTTTGGGGCGGGTGGGAGGTCCATGAGGGTTCGCACACCACCACACCTCGAGAACGTGCGTATAGATCTCCTCGATGGCCATCTTAGCCAACTCGGTGTCGAGGCGAAGTGGGGAGATTACCTCTCGATAAAACTCACCATCCAGTGCCGCCAGCAGCTGCCGCTTGGTAGCCTTGTCGTCGAGTGTACCAGCGCCAAAAGCGGCGATCGCCTTGATGCATTCGTCGAATTGAGCCACGAGGGGCTCTGGATCGTCTGAAGACCCAAAAGAAATGCCCAACAACTCCTCGTGATGGCGAAGTGGCCGATGTCCAGGTGGCAAAAGCCTCTTCGTGACCTCAAGCAGAGCACGCTTACCGTCGTGCGGAGAAATTCTAGCCGAGGCGTCTACCCACCTTCGAGCTGGAGAGTGGGGCGTGGTCAACGAGACCAACGAACGAAGTAAGATGTCGTTGTAAATCGGGTGAATCTCCTTGTCGACGTCCACGAGGTCAAAAATGTCCTCGTTGGTGGACTCCTTGTTGACAAAAGAAGCCCCCAGCGCAGTCACCAAAGAATCCCAAAGAAGCCGTCGATGTGGCTCACTTCCGGAAAATGTAGACGCCTTGTTGCCGAAGGTGTCTTTTGCAACACGTTTCACAACGTCAGTGTCCCAAGACGACTGTAAAACGGCGTTGCCTCGGGTCTTGTCAGCAGCAGCAAGGGCAACATGCACTGACTGCGGAGTGCTCGTATAGCGAGCACCCACGTTTCTAGCGAAAATAGAATCTAGGCGCATTCTAGCGCCCACGGCCGGGGTTCCAACTGAAGATGAAGTCATCAGAATAAAATCCTATAGGAGGGGTGTTGGGGAAAAAACGAGGTGCAAGTTGTAAGGTGGCGAGCGACGGATCCGCAGTTACGGAGTGAGGGGAAAGGGGGTCGAACGAAACCAACGAAGTCGAATACGCGGCGGCCAAGGAAGCGTTGACAGGGGTGATCAATCCAAGTCGTAAACAAAATCCAACGCGGACACTCGAAGAAGAGGCCGAAAGTTCCCAATCCAAAATCTCACCGTAACATAGCGCAAGCCGTAAGCTCTAAATTGGCCAACTCAACACCTCGCGAGGCCCCAACGCCCCGCCAATCGGAATTACTTAGCCAAGCATGGCAAAGTTAGCAGTGAAGAAAGCGGGGTGATACCCCACAACCTGTGAGATATATTGTGACGCCAATATATCATGTGTCACTGAATAGTTTCATACAAGTGTAAACCGATTATAAAAGGTTAACGAATATAATGCATCTGTGACCTAGGTATCTGTCACCAAGTACTGTGTTGGATATACCCCTAAGACCCGGGATATATTCACTCAGTGGTAGTTTTCTCATAATGTAATAAAGTTGATAAGTTAACCCGGTATATGGGCATAAACAGTTAGGGTTCTGGTTCGGGTGACAGTCATAAACACTACTACGGGAAGAGTCACAAAAGTAAGCGGTGTGACAATTCCAGCACACCACCTAGTGTGGTGACCGGCCAGCTGAAGTGGGAACCTGTGAACAAACACCATCTACAGCGGTGGAAATCTAGCTCTAAGGGAAGGCCTGTCCTTTCTGGCAGGGCTGTTCCCAGTCAAGAGTTGCAAAGCTAAAACCGGCCCGTGATCGGACCCCTCTGCACATACAGCTACGGTCAATCTCACTGTGCAGGAGCGGCATGATTAACTTCCTAGCCACTAGTAGGCGGTGGCAGTGCAGTGCCAGCCCGCAACACAGTCATAGTGCCGTAAATTGAAGTTGCCGATGCCGTGATTGAATCATTCGTGGAGTCCCAGAAGAAATCTGAAAAGTCTTGATCGCCGTGCGAGGGATCTTCCCCGTCTTCCTCGTCTGTAGTAGGTCCCGGTGAATAATCCGGTGACGGTGGAGCATCCCAGTACAGCGGTGGAGGGGGTGGGTGTACCGGGACACAAAGCCCGATGTTCGCATTGTGAAGCCCCTGCCGAGCACGGTGCCGGCCGTGCCGGCGCGGTGGAATAGCAGCCGGCGCCGCAGTGCCCAAGCCGGCCTCGCAGCACGGTCAAAGCCGGAGATGTGCTTGTAGCTGCCTCAGCAGCACCACCGACCTCCAGGCCGGTGTGGCCCGGTGCGCATGCCTCGCCAAGAGCCGCAGCTGAGAGTGGCGCCGCGGTGGCGCAAACACAAAAGAGTGCACACACCATCACAACAATTGCCGAAGAGCGGCCAAACCCCCAAGGCGGTGTACCGCATCCCTGTCGAGGGGCCGGAGGCTGCTGAACCGCATCCTCACTGTCAATAGGGTCATGCCCAACAGCAGATAGACTCGTCCACATCGCCGTCGCAAGAGTCGGTCTCCGACTTGGCGTGCATGTACCGCATTGTCAAGTCCTTGCCCTCAGCCGTGACCGAAAGCCCACCCATCTGCGCGATCCTGTCTGCAAAGCATAGGTCGGGCTCGTGTGCGTGCATGGGGTCCACCGGCATCATGACACCGTCGTCGGACGCCTCTGACTCGTCTGGGTAAACATGCGTGATTGCCGCCGGCGGTGCCCTGTGGAGCCGGCGGTGGGTCCTCCCGGACATTTGTGCAAGCGGCAGCCGAGATCCCGCTCTCAACACCACCTACCGTGAAGCCCCCCATGTGGGTGACAGGCTGGCAGTAGGGCAGGAAGTCCTGCAACGCACCATCTTCCCGCTCCGGCTCGAGCCCGAAGGCACACGCCGAAACGCCGTCAAGCATTTCCGGCTCGCCCCCCGCCAGAAGGCAGAGCGCGTCGAACCTCTCGCCGTCGTGCTCGTCCATCGCCGCCTGGAACTGCTCCGCCAGTAAGTCGTTCTCGATGTCACCGAGGGAGAAGCTGTGGAAGCTTCCCCCAGCGCCGTGCTTGCCGCCATTCGGGCAGTCGCGGTGCCAGTGGCGTGCCTCCTCCTTCTTGCATGTCGAGTTTTGGCAAAACGGGATGAAGTCGCCGCTGCCTTTGTGAAAGGCAACGCGCTTCCTCCCCTGCGACTGCGACCAGTTCCCCCCAGTCGGGAGGTCGCCTGCCGCAAAACGAACACCGGAGCCGCCCCCTCCGTTGCCAATCTTCATCTTGTCCGCCCGCGGGGTAAATCCCTTGCCGTTGACCTTGTCCGTCAAGACCTTCATCTGCCGCTCCACGTCGAGGATGATGGCCGTGAGGTCGGACAGCTGCGAGCTGTCACCGTCAGTGGCCACGGCCGCTGCGGACAGGGTGGCAGTGTGCGTACCGGCCTGGACGTGCCGAGCGTAGCACTCGATGACCCATTGCTGCATGGTCAAGAGGTCCACGGCCGCCCGTTGTTGATGCGTGAAGAGCCGTGACACCACCGGCGCGTAGAACACAGGATCCAACGCCGTGATAAAGAGCTCCTTCACCTCGTCATCGTCCAGCGTGTTCCTCGCCTCCTCGCGGACCGCAAGGCCGCGTTGAAGTCCGTGACGGACTCCGACGGGTCGGTGTAGGCCTTGACGCGGACGCCAAGGAGGTCCGATGTCCCCTGAAAGGGTGCACCGGAGTCCAGCAGACGACGTGCGAATTCCAGTAAAACCCGCTTGCCGTCCATCGGGTGCAGCGTCGCAGATGCCTCGAGCCAGTCCCCCGCCGGAGAGGCGGGACACGCGATGAGCTCGAGAGTCGAAAACAGCAGTTTGTTGGCCTCGGAGCGGACGGCCAACGTGGAGTCCTCCAAGTCGAAAAGCGGCGCAAATGAAACGTCCTGTGCCTCGAATGCCTCCTCCCTCCTGGAGGGCAAGCACCAGCTTCGCGAGGAGCACCTGCGCGTTGGACTCAGTGCCGGTGAATCTCCCATGTTTCTCACGGAAACACTTCCGGATGACGTGCTTCGCTACGCTCTCGTCGAAGCGCTCACGGGTCAGCGAGCGAACCCCCGCCAAGAAAACTGCCTGGGCGGAGTTCGCAGCCGGAACACTGGCAGGTGCCGGCGTAGCCGGCGTGACGGAATTACGTGCGGCAGCAGAGTCGAAAATCGTCGCTAGAGAACGTCGGCGTGACGCCATACTCGAAGTCAATCTAGTCGCAACCATGATAAAAGAGACTGTAGAGACGAAGTGAGGGAAAATGGGACGAGGTGCGGAAGGAGCGGCGGCCAAAAGTCGTAACGCGGTCGTCGAGGAAAGCAAGGGAAAGCTGTGGCGTAAAAATCTTCCCACGTGCATGTGGATGCAGAGTGACGCGGCCAAGGAAAGTGGTGCCGGATCCGACCAAAATTTCCAACGTCAACCAACGCGTAGCGAGGAAAATGAGTCCGCCTCGTGCACAAGCTTCCCGTAAATCCAATCAACCAGGCATCGGCTAGGCCATACCGCTCCGCCTCTAGAGGAGCCCCTCACTCCATCTCAAGCGTCGGTGTTCAGCCAGACATGGCTAAAATTTCGCAGTGTCTAAAAAAAGAGTGCGTGGGTCTAAACCTGTTGGATATACCCCTAAGACCCGGGATATATTCACTCAGTGGTAGTTTTCTCGGAATGTAATAAAGTTGATAAGTTAACCCGTTATATGGGCATAAACAGTTAGGGTTTTGGTTCGGGTGACAATCATAAACACTACTACGGGAAGAGTCACAAAATGCTGAAATCTGTATAGGCAGCCCTGACTGGGAGTCCCGGTCAGGCCCCTATGACAGACTCCTAGGACCAACACTGGACTGCTGACTGATCTATAGGTTCGTGCTGTGACACACGCTGTGTCACAGGTAGGCTAGACTCCGAAACCGTCCGAGACCGTTCCGGGTATATCTAGCTTAGGGTTTATTTATCTTATGATTTTATCCACACAGTTCGGGAGTTTCTGATATCTAGTGAACTAGGATATTCCAGTAGGTCGTGGCCCCATCCACGCTTTTATTCCACTTGCTGATTTGGCCATGATTGGCTAAACGGCCGCTTGGAGAGGTGGTGCGCGCATGCGCGTTTGGGTGCGACTAGGATTTATGGTATGAACTGTTTGCGGTAAGCAACTGGGAGTGGCGGCCATGGGGACCGCGCCTCGTTACGGACTAGTCTTAGCAATGTTCGGATCCAGTTTTGCACCGGCACTGGCCCTGCTGGTTACTGTTTTCTGGGCTGGTGTTCGCGACACCTTCGACTTCGACGACATCTTCGAGTGCCCCTCGCCGCTACATTCTCTTAGCTCCTCTCCGCTGCTGACCATTACCATTTTTCCGCTACCACACCCAACCGCGCGACAGCGTACCGCCTCCCCTCTGGCTTTTCAGAGTATGGGCATGTTGACCCGAGCGAAGAAGTCCCTGGACAGGGACAGTGACATTGACGCCTCACTGAGGCTGTTAGACGGGGTTCGGAACAGTCCGACGGTGCGTACGCCAACTGTTCCGACCCCCGCTCCGAATTCCAACGAGGATGCAGACGTGGCGACCAGGAAGTACTTGCAGGAGCAGAGCAAGCTGGTTGACGAAGTCTACAAGGCGCGTCTACACCGCCAGTGGGCCAAGGGTATCCGCGAGGATGTCCTTGGTGACAAAAAGCACCATTTCCGCGGTACGGACGACGCTGGCCTCCTCTCCGAGCTGGTGGTGCAGCTGCGTACGGAGTTTCATTCGGCTGGGCTGGAGCTGGCATCCTTTGACCTCGACGACCCTCTGGCTCGTGTGGTGACCAAGGTCAACGGCTTGCTCTACGACGTTCTGGCTCTGGTTGTCGAGAAACACAGCAACGCCTACGTCTGGCTGACTGGCACCGACGCCTCGTCTGACCGTGATGGACGGCGAGCTCTTGTGGACATCATCAAGGGCTGCGTGCCAGTGGCGCTACGTGAATCGCACCAGGAGGAGCACGCCGCGTTGCGTTATCCCGCGGACACTGACCCGCAGCCCATCTTGGCTCGGGAACAGCGTCTGGTGCGGGATAACAAGGCTACGGACTGGACGCCCACCGAGGAGACCAGGAAGCTCTCACTGTACAACCGGCTGGACCCGGTGTTTTACACCGCGGTCAAGGTGCGGTATCCTCTCGCGACCGATCTCGGGCATGTCTCCCTGGCGTCTCTCCGCTCCCTTGTGGTGGAGATTTATCAGGCTTGGGCGCAGACGGGGGCGGGGAAGGCAGACTCGGGCAAGAGCGGCATCTCCGCGCAGCTCTCCAGCACCGAGTACGGTGCCCTCCTCAACAAGATCAACGAGCTTCAAGCCTTGCTACGACAGCAACGCGGGGCGGACGCACCGCCGGCGCAGCAGCAGCGGCAGCAGCCGCAGCGTCAGCAGCGGCAGCAGCAGCAGCAGCGCGGTACGCAGCGGGGATTCCGTGTCGGCACGCACCCGCTGCCTGCAGTCGGTTTCGACCGTGACGACCAAAAGGCGAAGCCCTTTTGCGGGAGGTGCAAGAAGGCGGGAAAAGGTGAGCAGTACCACTTCTACCGCGACTGTCCGTTGGGCGGGCGTCAGCATCCCCCGCACTCGGCCGCGGCATTCTGCATTCCCATCGACGAGGAGGACGCGGAGGGGGTGCGTGCATTGGCCATGTGTGCCCTGTTCCAGCAGGCGGCGGATGATGGGGCCGAGGCTTTTGCCACTGCGGCATCTACGTACGGGCCGCCTGCGGTACTCTGTGCGGGTGCGGTGGGCGGGATCGACGTGTCCGCCTACGGCTTCACGGTAGAGCCGCAGCAGCCTGCTGACGAGCCCGCAGGTGACGACATTCATCAGCGGCTGGACGATCTCGCCGCGGAGGTCCATGCCGCGGCAAACTGCAAGGTGCACTACACCCACGCATCCTTCCCACCACGGGCGGTTCTCGAGCCGCATGCTTCGGCTCTGGTGTGCGGCCCCGCGGCAGCGGGGAACATGCCGGAGGAGCAGGTTCCGGCAGGTGGTGCGGCGGCATTGGCATCCGCCGTGCCGGCCCCTGCTATACCTGTCTCGCAGGAGGAGGATGTAAAGCCCGTGCCGCTTCAATCGGCGCGGGTGACTGCCACGACGGACGGTGAGTTTCCTGGGTTCGTTCAGACTGTCAACCACGCCGCCATCGCGCCGGTTGACCTCACCGGCTACGACACCGACGACTACGAGGACTTTGCCGACGGCAGCTTCCGGCTGAAGCCGCGGGGTTCGCCTCCGTCGGCCAATCATGTTTCCGGGCCGCCCGTAGACGAGCAGAGGTCCTACGGTTGTGGGAAGCCGCCCTGGGGCTTTCCTGCCACGGTTGGGCCGTGGGGAATTCCTTTCCTCCTTTCCCTCGTTCTTTGCATCTCGATCATGGGGGTGGCAGCTGTGCCCGATGCTCAGTCGGCTGCGGGATTGCCTTCGCCTGGTGGTGATCTCGATTGGGAGACTCCGTCAATTTTCTCCACGAATGAATTTGTTGAATCCGTGATCCCGGCTCAGGGTTTCTTTGTGGCTGACAATGTGCCACCGCTTGAGCCGCCTGAGCCCCCTGACATCTTTCAGGATCTTGCTCAGGCAGATTTGAGCTTCGACATGGCCTTCTTCTACGGTGTGGCTCTACATGAGAGAGGTCCTTTCGGGAACCCTCCCTTCGGGTCCGACTTGATTGAGACCACGGCTGACTACTTTGGTGCTGTCGACTGACTTCTTGTTCACTCTGGGTGCACACCGACATGGTGGTGTGCGGAACTCCGGTGACTTCAACAACTTTTCTGATTTATGTTTTGCTTTTGACATCTACAAGTTACATTCTGGCTTGCTAGCTCGGTGCCTTTCAATTGTTTAGCGGGTGCACAATGCCCGTAGGTTTCTGCACCTGTGCTAGCTAGAGGGTTTCCAATTTGTGCTTCAGAATTGCACAGTTGGATTAGCAGTTAGGTCTGTCAACCTGGCTCCTGCCCTAACTTGTCTTACATTATCTGACTCTCCTAGACAGTCACCACCCACAGTGCTGGGGTGGTGTGCTGAAATCTGTATAGGCAGCCCTGACTGGGAGTCCCGGTCAGGCCCCTATGACAGACTCCTAGGCCAACACTGGACTGCTGACTGATCTATAGGTTCGTGCTGTGACACACGCTGTGTCACAGGTAGGCTAGACTCCGAAACCGTCCGAGACCGTTCCGGGTATATCTAGCTTAGGGTTTATTTATCTTATGATTTTATCCACACAGTTCGGGAGTTTCTGATATCTAGTGAACTAGGATATTCCAGTACAAAAGTAAGCGGTGTGACAATTCCAGCATACTGTACGAGTACTGGTACAGTCAAACGGAGTCATGCAAGTTATGACCTACGGTGCATTGAATCCAGCAAGCTGTGACACATGACACGCCCACGGGTTGGGACCGACTAGGGGTCTGACAAGGGCCTACTCCGGGACTCTCGGGAGGGAGGGCTGCCGGTCAGATTTCAGCGAAACATATATACGTCTTGTAATGGTATCACGTGACTTTTTCGGTTCATCGCTGCATGGCAAGCTTCCCCGTCGGGATACGAGGTTTTGCAGTATAGGTTGTGGGCCCACCAGAATCTGGAAATGGGCTCTTCCTATAAAAATGAGGGAAATGTAGTCATCCTATATAATTGCTTTTATAGGAAGCCCTTTGTAGTTTGTACACGTAAGATCCAAAAGGCCTTTATGATTTCTTTCGAACATGACTACCGACCCCGAAAAAATGACTACGGCTCCCCAACCTACCCACCTCCACGCTTCCAATAAATGGGGGGCATACCGTAACCCCTAATAACCGTTTGATTTCAAATGAATATCATAACACGTCGAGGACGATGCATCGGTACTGTCGGATTATGTGAGTTTCGTGAAGGCAAAAAATGCGGAGTGGTGGCGTGATTTACCCTGGAATCCCATTGCGAGTCAGATCGTATTCTCCATTACCCCCATCGCCCCGTGCAAGGGTCTGCCCATGCGAGGGTCTACCCAACGATCATCGAGCGGTCATCGAATACCATCGCCGAGCATCGCACATCATCGAGCGGTCATCTAACTCTCTCGAGCGGTTATCGAACCCTATCGAGCGGTCGTCATCGAACCCTATCCGCGAACGGTCATACATAGAACCCGCCTATCGAGTGGTCATCGAATATCTCTGAGCGGCCATCGAACCCTATCGAGCGGGCATCGAAACCTATCTAGCGGTCATCGAACCCTATCGAATATCATCGGACGGTTATCTAACCAGCGAAACAAGTGCAAGGAAGGGGGGGTTGAAACGTTGAAACCCCCTTCATAACGACTTGTTATCAATCAGTCTTGACCAGAGTCTGCAGACGAGAGACACAGACCGACGCGAGAGCGATATCATTCAGTTTTTCAGATAAAAGATCCACCCGCTACAGTCGAGTGTTCACAATCGTTTCGCACGTGAAGACGACTTGCAAGCGAAGGTATAGGTTGCATAGTTTCGCTGGTTAAAGTTTCATCGCTGGCGAAAGCGAGCTACGCCTTCGAATGATACGCTGCTCGTGAGCTCAGCAACTCGACTGCAAAAGGCAAGTTTTAGCGTCCCTCTGGTTTTGCATCCGAGGTTCACCTCAAAGCTTCAGTGTCCTCTCATCGAATCACAACCCTCTCCATTTGCTTGTGACGTCACGCAGTCAGTAATTTGCACGGCGTTACAGGGGCCTGCTCCTCCTCTACTAGGGGAGCCGCGGTATAGCTTCTTCCTTCAAACTCCATCCATTTTCCAAGCGGTTGCACGCATCCTCCTGCAACCGGATGCAGTAAGGGTGAGGGGGTGTTGCGGCATTGCGATCGCTGCAGAAACGCGCCGCCGCGAGAAAGTCTGCGTTGTCAACATGTCACCTACGATAAACTTTCAAGAATTAGCGTCGCGACTCTGAGGACGTGCCGAGCCTCCATGTCGTCCCTTTCTGCGGAGAGTAGAGGCGCGGTGCGCGGGCCGCGTGGGTCGGTGCTGGCTCGAGTGTTCCTGGAGGTGCTGCGCCAGGATGTGCTTCTACTCGATCTCGTTACGCAGCTCGCCCTCCGTGCTGTGTGCCGCGAGTTGCGTCTCGTGGTTGGCGGACAGGTGCGATCACACCTTAAACGTTGTTACGAAGCCGACTGTTCCCCTTTTTCAAGGCTACGGGGAACTTCGACCTTTGCATCCGATGCGGAGGCACCCAACGAGGTGCCACGCCCCCGAGGCACCCGGCGGGCGAGGCGCCTCCGAGGTCTCGAAGAATTATTTTGCGATTTTGAGGCGCCTCCAAAAATCCAACGTCTAGAAGTTATGCCGCTTTGTATCACCCGCGCACCAGAGCGCGAGAGGACCGTGCAGCGGGGGTGCCACTCCCTGACCTACCAAGATGCCAGGGCTGAGCGCGCAAAAGTCTAAGCCTCGTGGTCGGTCGGATAAGTCGCGCAAGGACCGTGCCGCGTCTCACGTCAGAGGCACCGTCCCAAAATTAGCACTTCACCGCATCTAGGCTTGGGCTGACGGCGACGTATGACTGGGGTTGTTTCGGGGCAGGTGCGTGGAGTGCGGGCTCTGCGTGGCACGGCCCCTTTGACCGCAGCCCTCTTCCCCCGCCTCGAGCGCGTGAGCCTGCGCGGGTGCGCTCCGTCGGCAGTGACTGACGCCGTCGTCGAGCGAGTGGTTGCTGGACTACCCGGGCTGACCGCGTTGGACCTCGCTGGGTGCGCGCGGGTTACGGATACGGCGCTAGCGGCGCTTGGCGCAGTACGGAAGAAGCTGGCTGCGACCTTCCCCTCGCGCGTGGCTGCGCGGGCACTCGTGACCCTTGACCTCACGCGGTGCACGCGCATCACGGATGTCGGTGTCTCAGCGCTCGCGTCGCTTACCACCCTTGCCACGCTACGCCTGGGCGATTGCTTGCACGTTACGGACGCCGCGCTGCAAAGTCTCGTGGCCCTCACCGCCCTCACCGCCCTCGACCTCCATCAGTGCCGGCATGTCACCGACGCCGGGCTCGCCTCACTGACCGCGCTCCCCTCCCTCGCGGACCTTTCCCTTCGTGGTTGCAGAGTTACAGACGCTGGAGTCAGCTCGTCTCTCCTTGCCCTCACTGCCCTCACCGCCTTAGACCTGCGGTGCCACCTCGTCTCCACCGCGGCGCTCCCCAGACTTGCTGCGTGTCCGGCGCTGCATTCCCTCAGCCTCAACTCTTGCCGCCCCGGGCATGGGGTGGATCCTGTGGTGGTGCCACCTGCGCTCACACGGCTGGATATCAGCGGTTGCAGCCAAATTCCCGAGGCACAACTTCTCGCCCTCGCCTCCCTCCCGCGGCTCGCCTCCCTCGACCTCTCCCACTGCCGCCTCGGGGTCACCGACGGACTCCTTGCGGCACTCGCTGCCTCCCCCTCCATTGCCTCCCTCACCTCCCTCAACATCGCCAAGTGCAATGGCTTAACGGCCAACGGACTGGCCTCCCTCACGCCCCTCGCCCACCTCGCCTCCCTCAACCTTGACAAATGCAACACTGCTGTCACCGATGCCACGTGCGCTCCTCGCAGCTGACTCGCGCCCCCTACGCTGCATTCACGAACCGGATTCTCACTCGCATGGGCCATCTTCAGCAGGTTGGAGGCATTGTTCTACTTGCAACCTGTGTCCGCGCCACCTGGGATGGTCCAAAAGCCTCCTGCGTTGTCGGAGCTGCATGCATCATGCCGATTCACGCTGAGTCTCACCTAGATCGCCAACACAACTTTAAAAACGCGGTCTTTCAGACTCCGTGGGGTCAGGTCAGAGGATGACGGACTGAGCCCGATGACTGACAGGGGGAACCGCGTGATGACCGCTTGTCTTCTTGCTCTGAGTGCCAAAGAGAGTGGACCGGGTCCTGTGTGTGAGGATTTCAGGCTGGTGGCGCTGGCACACTCGTTGACAGTCCTGACCGCCCTCAGCCTCCAGGTGTGCCGCCGCGTGTCACTCGCGGGACTGAGAGCCCTAGCGACCCTCCCGCACCTCACCGACTTCAACTTGGCGTACTGCAACCAGATTGAGGATGACGCGATCAAGGCATTGACCCATCAAAGCACAAGTGGAGGCTCGGTGGCTGTGGATCATGGTACCCCAGCAGGTGGCGGGTGGCGGGAGGAGGTGCATGGGGAGCGGATGGTGGAGCGCAGCCTGACACGTGTGGACCTCGCTTACACAGGGGTGACAGATGTCGGGGTTGCCGCGCTCGCCTCCCTCCCGTGCCTCACCTCGGTCAACCTCCAGGGGTGTCAGGGTGTGACTAACGTAGGAGTTGCGGGCATCGTGGGGTCTCAAATCACGGGGCTCAGTCTGCGCTGCAACCCCCAGCTGAACGACTCCGGGCTGTGCACCATGGGCATGCTCTCGGGGCTTGCATCGTTGGACCTTGGGGAGAGCGGTGTTGGGGATGCGGCCCTTGCCTCCATCAGTAGCCTAACAGGGCTGACTTCACTCCACCTCGGTCTCTGCAGAGGTGTCACTGATTGCGGTCTTGCCTCGCTTTCCACCCCTGGCCTCCCCAACCTACTGGAGCTCAATCTCAAGCACTGCACGCAGGTATGATATCCACCACCTTGCTCAGCACAGCGCTAATGACACGACATGTGGCCCTAACTCAAACCCTAATCCCCACTGCCCAGTATGCCGTGGCTTGAAGTAGGTAAGTGATGATGGTGTGAGAGGCACCCTATATGCAAGCAAGCAAGTGGAAATGGCGAATGGCGCATCATGTGTGAACGGTGCACAAAAGAACGAGCAGATATGCGTGTGTGTGTACTATTGCTTGCCATACCATGGACCAACGGGTCCCATCCATCGACCGGGAGCCACTGGGGGGCATGCCAGCAGTAACCGTAACCCAGAGACCAACAATTGTTGGGCGATGATCGGTCACATCGTATCATCTTTCCATGCTGCTTTTCATCTGGGTTGGGAATATTTATGAGTTGGTGGTATCTTGTCACGCCCCCGCCCTGCTCCTGATTTACTTCTCACATCCACTGGGATGATGATGGGCTGGCTTTTGTTGGCCGATCTCATGCCGTTCAGTGTGACCTATTGCTTGCAGGTGACGGATGTGGGTGTCGCATCCCTGGCTTGCCTTGTGGCGCTCACCTTCCTCGATCTCTCTGGTTGCAATCGGGTGTCGGATGCCGGACTTCGCCATTTAGCGCCCTTGGATGCTCTGGAGAGCTTACATCTTGTTGGCACGAGGTTAACAGACGCCGGGCTTGCTGCGCTGGCGCCCAGCCTGTTCTCCCTGCGTTTCCTGAACCTCATCGGGTGTAGCACCACTGCAGCATCCGAGCATGCCCTTTCAAATCGGGTACGATTATGGCGATAGAGGGAGGCGCTGGGCGAGCTACTCAGGCTTGTGGCATCAAAAGCAGCCGGGCCACATCAGCACGTGTGTGCTTTAAATGGTTGAGATCTATCGGCCATACTTCAAGTGGACTGGAGCATACGGTAATCCAAGTTAAAAACTTGTAGCAAATAAAATGTATTGTGCCAATCCAGAGGCTTGCATGTGATACATAGTCATGTAATACATAGTCAATGAATAATCCTCTTCGAGCATTTATTTTGATGATCATACCATGCAAGACGCCCTATGGTTGGGATTGCAACGCAGGCGTGGGAAACCTGATAGCTAGTGACTACCGCCAGACTGTTTTATGAAAGTTGCATATATTGTGTTCAGCACCGCACGTGAAACCTGTGCATGATACAGTGTATGTGTGTTGTAAAAGTAGGGAATCCCAAGTAACGTGCTCGACATTATCGTAATCTCGTCCATTACCGCTTCTCGTAGTTTTGCTAGTGCGGTTGTGTTTCAATTCCCCCTCTGCACGTCTGTAGGTGAGTCGAGAATTCGGGGGCATGGTCAATGCTATGGGGCATTTGTGATGGACGGTTAAGGCATGCCCAAATAAGTACGGGCCTGATGTGCTTGAATCATTCTAACAACATACTTATATTTTCTGCATCGACTCAGCCTACATCGGGGGTTAGTAGCGAATCTGACATCACGTCCCAACGTGCTCTTGCACACGAAGAGAAACGGTGTCTGTTGGGCACGTGTAGTGCGGCGGCGTGGTCTGCGCGTAGGCAAATGGCTTTAATGGCCATCTGCCCGTAGGCAAATGAAATTAATAGTGAGATATCCGTAGACAGACCGTGAACAAGCGGGATAGTGCAACGAGTGTTGTGTTCGGTATACAATTGTATGCCGAACACAATACAAGTTTGCATATTAATTCTTCGGTGTCTTAGAAAAAACATGCTTCTTGCGCACGCAGGATCGGTTCAGATTATATGAGTCTGGACGCGGCGCGTTAGAGGGGTTGATTGGGCATGCGTCGAGCCAGCGGCGGGTACGCGTTATCGAGCCAGCTGCCTACATGCATGTGTTCGTAACGCAGCATGCATTACCAAGCGTGTACGTATAATCACGTGGTGCATGCCGATATAGTCTGTGTATGCAGCGACCTTCGCTCATACTTACACGTATGTGTGTTTCACGCTGTGAATCGCTTCGTGTGTAGCCTTGTATGCCCCGTCGCGCCGGGACACGCGTCGTGATTATCACGGCCTGATTTACCGATTGGATGCCTCTGTTGCTTGGCACGAATCGCACAATGCGTGGTGGTAAGCCAGAGTGAATACTACAAATACTAAAAACATCGTGAGCACCTGACAGTGTGCTGTCAACTCTCGCGGAAACGCGGATGTCAACTGCGTCCATGTTTCCATTAGGGTTTCTTCCCTCATCCGAACGCTCGCTTGAAAGCGAGCCTGCGCATCGGGTGAGGGAAGCGTTTGCAGAAATGAATTTACATATGTGTCATCTTTCCAAAATAAATTGCATAGACTGGACGGTCAACCACACATCTCGCTGTGGGCTGACGCGTTCATTTGGAATTAACCGGTGTACCTACTTGAACGCGTAAGCCCACAACGATATGTGTGGCTGATAGTTCAGTCTATGAAAATTATTTTGGAAAGATAACACATATGAAACTTATTATTGCTAACGCTTCCCTCACCCGATGCGCACGCTCGTTTGCAAGCGAGTGTGCGGTTGAGGGAAGAACCCTAGCGGAAACGTGAACGCAGTTGACATCCGCGTTTCCGCGAGAGGGGACAGTACAATGTCAGATGCTCACGATGTTTATAGTATGCATATGTAACATGTGTGATATGTGCATGCTGTTTATTGTGCTTCTTTGCTAGGCATGCGTCGAGCCGCTGGCTCGACGCAAGCCCAATCACCCCCTCTAACGCGCCGCGTCCAGACTCCTATAATCTGAACCGATCCTGCGTGCGCAAGAAGCATGTTCTTCATAAGACACCGAAGAATTAATATGCAAACTTGTATTGTGTTCGGCATACAGTTGTATACCGAACACAACACTCGTTGCACTATCCCGCTTGTTCCCGATCTGTCTACGGATATCTCACTATTAATTTCATTTGCCTACGGGCAGATGGCCATTAAAGCCATTTGCCTACGCGCGCAGACCACCATTAAAATTATTTGCCTACGCGCATTCCACATTAAAATCATTTGCCTACGGGCATTCCACCACATATGGCATTTGCCTACGCGCATTGCACATTAAACCCATATATATATATATGGGATAAGTCTACATCGGGGGCCGACATTTCATTTAAATCCACATCGGGGGCCGACATCTCATTTTGATCTACATTGGGGGCAGACACTTCATTTTAATCCACATCGGGGGCAGACACTTCATTTTAACCCACATCGGGGGCAGACACTTCATTTTTTAATCTACATCGGGGGCTGACATGCCATTTTAATCTACATCGGGGGCTGACATCTCATTTTAATCTACATCGGGTGTAGACATCTCATTTTAATCCACATCGGGGATAATTATGCATTGCATTTCAATCCCAGATCATGCTCATCCATCCATTACATCATGTAATCGCCATTACATCCCAGATCATCCTAGCATCCATGCATTACATCATGTACTTTCAAATGCATCAATTGCGGATGAGTGATGCCAATTGTAAGCATTCATTAATATTCCGTGTGCAAATGCATCACTTAATGATGAGTGATGCCAATTGTGAGCATGCATTATTTCATCTTAGAATGCTTCAATTTCATTGGCATTAACTTATCAGCACTCAGCACTGAATTCAACTTCTCAGTAGTTTAGTCTGAAGTTTTTCAACACTTCACAACACTTAAGAGCACTTAGCAATTGAACTTAACTGCACTAAGTTGGAAAGCTAGATTCTATTACACTTATCACTGCGGTGTCCTGCTTTACCGCACTTGCTGCACTTGGATGCCTTCTTGGAACCGATCCTCTCCAAGACCCCCAGCTTGCGCTTCTGCATCTTTGGGCGGCCCTTCCTCTTTGCCGCCACAGGTGGGAGCAGCAAGTCTGGGTCATAAGCAGGGTGCGCTTCACAATCCAGCAAGTTTGGCACAGGAGGGAAAACCATATGCGCGGGATACTGCATCTTCCACTGAGCGGTGGTCTTCAAGGGGTCCACGTAGTCCTCCCACTTCCTTCTCGTCACCCGCGCATGTGCCAAGTTATGGTGACAAGGCAAGCCTGACAATGCCGTGACTCCGCAATCACACTGCGCCGACTCACCAGCTCTGAGCGTGCTAATGTAGCGCACCCCGGGTGTCACCGCGGAGGCAACCCTGGCAACCACCTTGTCAGTTGAAGTAAAGGAGATTCCGCTCGTGATGGTGAGTGCCTTCTCCATGGACTCCGCAACATCCAAGATCACGGCGGGTGGCAACTGGCCGGTGGCCGATTGAGCTTTGGCCGTGTTCTCAGTGAACCTCTTTTCACACAGGCCGACGGTCGTCAGAAGGGCTTTGGTCATGAGCACACCTTCCTTAAAGTCTGCCCGCACTTTCTCATTGGCCGCGTTCATACACTCCACGCAGCTATTCACGGATTGACCGTGAAGCTTACCGCAAACCGCCATGTATTGTGACTGATCAGAGGCCTTTCCAAGGTACTCCGCTGCACGTGTGGAATACTGAGCCTTGATCCCTTCAAGCTTCGGGATCGTCGGTGCCTTCACCGCTTGCTGAAACAACGCCCGGGCTTCCGAGCCGCCAGGCCTGATCGTGGTGGACACACCCTCCGCACGGTGACGAGCACAGGTGAACAAAAGACTGCCGTTACACATCACGGTGTCCCAAGCAGCCGCCAAACCCTTGTCCTTATCCGAGACCTCTCGGCGGTCGGGGTGGTCATAGACGTCACCGTAGGCCTCCTTCGAGAAGATCAGTTGCATGCTATGCGAGGTCTCACACTCGTTCATGAGGAGACATGCGTAGTTCATAGGCACCACGTGGTGATTGGCGTCCCGAGTCACCGTGCTCATCAGGATCCCTGCTGAGTTGTTGCGCATATGCGCCCCGTCCCCAAAGCTCACAGGAATGCACTTGTCTAACGTCTGAATCGTCGTGCAAGGAGCGAAGGACCACCCGAGGCAGTATTGCTTACCCTCCTCCACGGGGTACTTGTGAGCCTTTTTTTTATCCCACCGATCACGCTGACCTACAGGCTTCACCTTCTGCTCCTGCAAGAATTCCTTGTGCTCGATATCCACGAGCACTGCCTCCATTTCCTTGGCCCCCAGCGTGTGGACCTCGCACCTGTGTCCTTGCTCGCGAAGAAGCTGAGCAAGTACAGGCAGCTTCGCGAGCTCCCCTGAAGAATCGCCGTTCAGCTTCGCTCTAGCAATGGTCATGGCGCTTTGTACGAAACTGCGAGTAGGGTCCAAGCAGAGATATCGCCTGAGATCGCTTTTCAGGCCGGTGGCGTCGTACTTGGGGTTCTCCACAAGCTTCCTCGACGCGATGGGGGCAAGTTGCGCAGGTGTGTATGCGGTGCTGGCAGTGCGCGCCTTCACCTGATTGAGAGCGGTGCAGGTGTGCGCCTGGAAAGACACACAGCGCCAAGCGCCCTCGGAATCCTTCACCTGCGCAGGCCTCCACTCCACACAGTGCTTGCATTCGGAGTCCACGCCACAGCCTGCGAGCAACTGGAGGTGACCTTTTCCACAGAACTTGCCCAAGCCCTTGTGGAAACTCTTGGCATACGAGGCGAGCTTGCCATCGCGCTCTTCCACCTCAGCGGTCAGAAGAAGGGCGCTGTCGCGGCTGCCAACAACGAGCCCCTCCTGGATCAGGTCACTGGTAGGAACAGCTCGCAAGGAAACCAGTTCGCGTGGAGGTAGAACCTCCGCCCCTCCTTGTGCTAGTCGAGTGGAAGCCTCAACCTGCATGACCCTACGCCGCTTAGCAGACAGGCGCTTCTGCTCACGCCGCCGATTGGTGTATGCTTCTGCTGCCGCTCCTCCCTCCTGCACACCAACCGCCTCGTCCTCCACACCCTCCTCCTCCTCCTCCTCTTCGGATATATTCAGTAACGCCGCCTCTTCCTCGTCCTCCGCATCTTCCTCGTCCTGGCTGGCAGACATGTTGTTGCGTTCAGCCTCAGCAGCTGCTGCAGCCTCTGCTAGCATTTCCTCCATGCCGTCTGGATACGCGGGAACAGTTTTCAAGCCGACAGTCAAATGCGAGACGCTGGATCGGCGGGAGCAAGAGAAGGTTGTGACGTTGAGGTTGGTGAACTGCAGGTCGCAGACGTTGTCAATATCATACACCGCAGGTGAAAGAAGCAAGGTTTCAAATTGTGTTGCGACATCTTCACCAAGTTGGAAGCTCTGAATTGTGAGGGAGGGGCGAGTGCGACTGCCAGTGCGCCCAAAGATACCAAAGCCATGTTCTGGATGAAATAATATATCCCCAGGGATCAGGAACGTCGCTGAATGCGCGGTTAAGAAGTCCGTTTGCGCCAGCTGTAAAACGTTAGGCAGGCAACCCGCAAGCTTCAAAAGATTGTTGTCTAAATCTGGGTCTTCTAGGTCAGGTGTGCCAGCAGTGGCGGCCGGCCGCACATCCTCTTCCACCTCGCGAGCAACAGTGGATCTCGCAGCGCGTTTCGGCTGCTGTTTTGTTGGAAGTGGGTCTGGAGGTGGTCTTTTAGCATTGCTGCGTGTTTCCCGCATGTCATGCAAAAGAAATAATGCGGCTTCGTTGGCATTCACAAGTTAGGTTTCAGATGTAAGTGTGTCTACGCATGCTATGAAATGTCAACCCCCGATGTGGATTAAAATGAGATGTCTACACCCGATGTGCAACGTTTAGGCCTGTCTGCCCCCGATGTAGATTAAAATGAGATGTCGGCCCCCGATGTGGATTAAAATGAGATGTCTACCCCCGATGTGGATTAAAATGAGATGTCTGCCCCTGATGTGGGATTAAAATGAAGTGTCTGCCCCGATGTAGATTAAAATGAGATGTCGGCCCCCGATGTGGATTTAAATGAAATGTCGGCCCCCGATGCGTAGACTTATCCCTATATATATATATAGGGATAATACGTCAGTACGATGCCACCTCGTACGGTCGTATCGTATGAACATCGTTCTACTACATCGATCGTGGTGCGTGCATGCTCTTTGCACAAGTCTAATTGCTCAGCAAAATCGTTTGGTGCCAATCATTATCGTAGTATTCTAGCGCGAACGTCTCACCGGGCGGATACAGTAACGGGCGAAAGAGAGAGTCTTCGTCGGCCTAGATTGATATACTGCTGTGTAGGTTACATACATTACACAACGATGCGCATGCCATGTATGCATGCATCCGGCGCGTCGCCATCCACACCATGCAACGTTGCCATTATATAGCGCGGTTCGCCCACGCTCGACGGTATGTGATATTATATCATAGCCCATGGCCCATCATGTGTGACCATGTTATGTTCATGGATCGTATGGTGACATTGTAAGGATACCTCAGCGACGCACGTGAGCCATGATACTGGTCATGTGAGTCAACACGGTTCGTACACATCGGGGACGTTGGAACCCCTTCACGCAGGATGTATGCGTCCCGATGTTTTCCGGGGCCCGCTGTATAGTGGGTGCACCATGTTACATTTAAAATGCTCAGGCCATATCCTTGGCTCCGGCGCATGGTTGATTATCAATATATATATATATATATATATATATATTAACACCATTAATATATATATATATATATTAATGGTGACACCATTAATGACATATTCACCTCTGGCGTTGATTCCATGTTTCACAACCTGCATCAACAATTCATTTTTGAGGCTGTTTCCTCGGAAGTTCAATTCACATATTTACATGTGACACGGGCATCATGCATCGTGGTTCGACTGAATCAGTATTCAGACGGTGATAAAGCTTTCTGGCACCATACCCATCACGCTGATGAGGCATATATGAAAGACATAGGTTGCTATTCACGACATGGCATCATATCGATGGTGCTACATGCTTTACGTAATATATACGTGCAAGCAGGTGACGCCACGTTTAGACAAACATGTGGCATTCCCATGGGGGGTGCATCTTCCTCTCATTTAGCCAATTTGGCACTTCATCACCAAGAGAAGGCATATGTCGTAGCTAATCCAGATACGCCATTTCAACACATGATGTGGAGGTATGCTGATGACTTCTGTGTCATAAATTGTCCGGAATTTGCTGAAATATATCGTGACGTGTGTCCAGCTCACACAGGTGCCACGCTCGTGCATGTCACAATGCCTGACCAGGATGGCATTATAACGCAAGCATACTTTTTAGACATGCATATATATGTCGAACATACCGGTGAGGTATACATAACTGTCTATGACAAACGGACTGCGTTTCAGTTCGATATCCATAAATTTCCACATGGCGCATCTAATGTGTGTGTAAAGCAGATTCATAATATCTTCTTCGGGGAACTTGTACGTTTGTATCGTATCAATACCCATTTCACACTTTCCTTACAAAATGTTGCTGACCTGTACACATATTGCATACGGCACAAAGGTTACCAACACGGTATTCTTATGGCCTTGACACGTAAATTTGCACGTGCGATACATGGCCGTAATCACTTTCGTGTGACTGCCGATTTGATTATAGAAGCATTCGAATATGTATATCAGTGGGTGCGGTGAACATGATCGCAGATGCCACACGATATGAACTACGGAGGGCGTGGACATAATAAGCGCCAGATGAATAACTCCACACCAAACGGTGGGGGTGGTAAGAACAAGGGCTCCGGTCGTAATGAGCTGATGCGTTCAGTGAAAGAAGCACGCCGGGCGCCTCTACCTCCCGAAGCCGCATGGATTGGTAAGATAATGCACCTTAGCGCGATCGTAGACCGCGAGGATTGCAGATTGCCCTCAGGGGCATCATTATGCTGCACGGCATGCATAAAAACCGAATGTGAGGCTAATGATGAATATAAAAAAGCTATCATCGGCAAACACGCGAATCTACAACCACAGCTTCTTTCCGGATGCCCCCTCGCCGAAGGGATGTGTGTTGACATGTATGGGAAGGCACGTGAACACCACTGCCCCCGAGGTGATTACCCTCGGTGTTCCCACGGTTCATCGTGCAAGGAAGTATTTTGCTTCTTGAATCATACAGCTCTCACGACGGTGAATAACACTATGCCGACGAACAGCGCTACGGACGCGATTCCGGCGAACGAACTTGCTACCATATTGCAAGAGAAGCATGATGCTTTGCTGCGAGAGGCTCAACTGAAAGCCGAGCTTGCGGCTGTCAAACATAACATGCAAACGGAGCTGAAGGATGCACACGACCGTCTGCGCACCCTTCAATACGCGATATGTGGCCCTACGGGCTTGATCGCTGCGCTCGACGCGCCATACACAAACCATTATGATCAGGACGTTGAATGGACATGCGACATGGGATACTTACAATTCCTTTTTACAGTGAACCGGGTGTATCAAACACCGGCTGCCACCAACCTGTATGTGAGCTTGCATTATCCGGATCAGTCGGATGGCAGGCACATATTTGATGATTATGCAGATCAATATGGTTACACAAGACCATCCACGATGATGCGGGTCGACGACGCACCTGCTAGTCGACCGATATCGACAGGCCATGCCACCGCGAACACTACATACAGGGGCCATGGTTGCTGATGTTCAACCGAACGACACTGATGACGGTAATGTTGTCATCCTGCCTTTGCAATGCTCACCACCACAGCATTGTTCCACTGTTTCACACATTGTTCCACCGCAACACCCTGCCCACACCTTTGCGATGGCAACGGGTGTGACATCACGACACATGCTTGGATCCACTTGTATTGCAATTGTTGCAATTGTTTGCACCACCTCCACCGATGGAGAAAGCATACAAACTCAGTCTTATACATGATACCGACGTATTCGCTGGACGATTTGAAAGAGCATATAACATGCCATCGCTTCGTTCCGTCGGACTACAGCCTGAGGCGTTTACCACACATGCATATTTCATTGAATGTTATTGCACAGTGTTGGTTACGGGCTCATTCTTGCATGATACGTTTGGACAGATACCGAACGCATGCAAGAAGTGGAACATGATGGCAGCATCTAGAGCACGTCCTAGTGATATTGGTATGGACATCCCTCCAGTGGATGGAACCGTCTTGTCTAGATCACAGGGACCACGGCCGACTATACCACACTGCCCAACAGCAAATAGGGCATGGCTTCTATCCACCCCGGATAGGATCATGATATGCCAGAAAGTGGTAGCGTTATTTAGAAGCAGCGGTGGACATATAACATCAGGACAGGAACTTGAGCAATTCGGCGAATGGTTAAAGACCCGCACCGAATTACACACGATATTGCTCAAATACCGTACCCCAATCATTGACCAGTCACCATTGTGCATGTCTAGACGGGGTCGCAGTGCGAAATCATATCTCGCATGCAATCGATCACATCCTGCATTCACCAATTATTATGGCATCATGTCCCGCACAAATAATTTCCGGAGCGCATACGCGTCATCCATTTTGTGCGACCCAGCATTTACAGGAGTTTACTCACCTGTTACGTTCGGCCAATCCAATATTGATCCATGTTCCGTGCTTGCATTAGATTATATGATGACACTGTTCGCCGGTGTTAAGCCTGGTGCGCCCGACGAGATATTGATGAGGATGTATTGCATAGATCGCATCGACACGAACATGCACTACATCACGGGAAATTGTCGATGGCTCTCGTTAGGCAATAATGCAGCAAATGACGTCACAGCATAATATTCAGCTATTAGGAAAGTTCGTTGATTAAGCGGTCCACGATATACTGAAACCTCGAGGGTGCTCCTTAACATCCCCATGAAGTTCCTTTCTGGCTCGACTTACTCTGCTTGATGCGACGAGTTGGGGTCGCTGAGAAATCAAGCGATGGGCAGCAATAATGGAGGTGAGGATTTCTTTCCGCGGTTCCTTAACCTGATTAATCTAAGTTTTTCGAACGTATGGGGGGATGTTTGGAGATGTCTGAAAGGTATTTGGGGTGCAATATGGCTACAGGCGCGTCGGTGATACAGTTTTGTCGCATTTCGAACTCGTATAACTTGAGCTGTGGGACAGGGATGGAGGTGCGGATTTCTTTCAGCGGTTCCTTAACCTGAATACTTTAAGTTTTTCGAACGTATGGGGGGATGTTTGGAGATGTCTGAAAGGTATTTGGGGTGCAATATGCGTGCAGGCGCGTCGGTGATACAGTTTTGTCGCATTTCGAACTCGTATAACTTGAGCTGTGGGACAGGGATGGAGGTGCGGATTTCTTTCAGCGGTTCCTTAACCTGAATACTTTAAGTTTTTCGAACGTATGGGGGGATGTTTGGAGATGTCTGAAAGGTATTTGGGGTGCAATATGCGTGCAGGCGCGTTGGTGATATAGAATTGTTGAATCTCGAACTCGTATAACTTGAGCTGTGGGACAGGGATGGAGGTGCGGATTTTTTTCAGTGGTTCGTTATGCTCAGTACTTTGCGTTTTTCGAACGTATGGCGGGATGTTTGGAGATGCCTGAAACGTATTTGGGGTGCAATATGCGTGCAGGCGCTACTGCGGTATATAATGGGCGCATTAGACACGACTATAACTTGAGCTGTGGGACAGGGATGGAGGTGCGGATTTTTTCCGGTGGTTCGTTATGCTCAGTAATTTGCGTTTTTCGAACGTATGGGAGGATGTTTGGAGATGTCTAAAAGGTATTTGGGGTGCAATATGCTTGCAGGCGCGATTGCGGTATAGATTTGTGAAGTGTGACACACCCAAATCTTTAGCCATGAAACCGCGATGGAGGTGCGGACTTTATCGAAGGGTTCCTTATGCATATTACTTTGAGTTATGCATACCTATGGGGGTTTGTTTTGAGATGCCTAAAGGGATTTGGGGGTGTCCTATGACCACAGGAGCGAATAGAGACAATTGAGATTTGTAACTTCTAGAACTTCAACTTGAATAGTGGAAACGTCACATAAGGTGATATTTGTGCCTCTAGTCCTTATCTAGCGTGTACAAAACTAAAGCACTTGCGCGTGCTATAGCTTGCTTGTGACACGTTTGTAATCTTATGTAGGCATGAAAACCCTAGGTGGAGAACAAGATGATAATGTTTGAGTTATAGAGTAAACTGAATATATTGTATAATAAATAAAAGCCAAAGTATGGCCTATGCTTGTGTGAAGGGCTGCATGGGGAGTTAAGAGCATTTTTCAAAAGTAGATTTGGACAACCGAGCCGCCCGTGGCGGGCATTTTGGTGCGTGGGGGTAGGGGTGGCGCCAGCAACGCCTACATACAATTGTCGGGGAACTGAACAGGTTTTGAACACAGCAGGATCTGATGTAGGTTCGGAGACAGGTGGAGCTGTGCATATGAATGTGTGGGGGGCTGCATGGGGAGTTAGGAGCATTTTTCAAAAGTAGATTTGGACAACCGAGCCGCCCGTGGCGGGCATTTTGGTGCGTGGGGGTAGGGGTGGCGCCAGCAGCGCCTAGATGCAAATTGTCGGGGAACTGATCTGATGTAGGGGGTCGAAGACAGGTGGAGCTGTGCATATGAATGTGTGGGGGGCTGCATGGGGAGTTAGGAGCATTTTTCAAAAGTAGATTTGGGCAACCGAGCCGCCCGTGGCGGGCATTTTGGTGCGTGGGGGTAGGGGTGGCGCCAGCAGCGCCTAGATGCAAATTGTCGGGGAACTGATCTGATGTAGGGTCTGAGACAGGTGGAGCTGTGCATATGAATGTGTGGAGGGCTGCATGGGGAGTTAGGAGCATTTTTCAAAAGTAGATTTGGACAACCGAGCCGCCCGTGGCGGGCATTTTGGTGCGTGGGGGTAGGGGTGGCGCCAGCAGCGCCTAGATGCAAATTGTCGGGGAACTGATCTGATACAGGGTCGAAGACAGGTGGAGCTGTGCATATGAATGTGTGGGGGGCTGCATGGGGAGTTAGGAGCATTTTTCAAAGTAGATTTGGCAACCGAGCCGCCCGTGGCGGGCATTTTGGTGCGTGGGGGTAGGGGTGGCGCCAGCAGCGCCTAGATGCAAATTGTCGGGGAACTGATCTGATACAGGGTCGGAGACAGGTGGAGCTGTGCATATGAATGTGTGGGGGGCTGCATGGGGAGTTAGGAGCATTTTTCAAAAGTAGATTTGGACAACCGAGCCTGTGGCGGGCATTTAGGTGTGGGGGGGTAAGGGTGGCGCCAGCAGCACATACATAAAAAACGTCGGCGAAGATATTAGGGTTCGGACCCAGCTGTATCTGACATAGGGTCGGATACAGCTGGAGCTGTGCATATGCATGTGGGGGGTGCATGGGGAGTTAGGAACATTTTTCAAAAGCTGATTTGGACAGCCGAACGGGCATTTAGGTGTGGGGGGGTAACGCCGTGTTTGGGATTTGGTGTTTTGTGTTCAATAGAATGAAGTGGCCAACCTCAAAGGATGACATACAACCTTTTGAGATTCATTTGTATGTTGTCATCATCTTTAAGAGCTTATATTTGGATCTCGATGATATCTCGTCACGTGTCGATCGTCATTTTGAGATCATTGACCTACGCGAGCACTATATGGTGAATAAGCCAACTTGGTGGGAGGATATCGCATTCGTCATGAACAAGTGCATGGCAAGTGATGAGGAAGAAGGCGGTGGCATATTCGAGATCTCTGCGTGTGACAGTGTGCTATGTGACAGAGCATCCACCCGAGAGGCACAAGGGGCTATCGGTACGACGCTCGAAGCATGTGATGCCGATATGACTGAGGTCATGGATGACGTTGTGGAAGACCGTGATGACTCGGAGGAGGAATCTATGGCCCCATCAGATGCATCGTCCGAGGCCACCGATGAGTCCGACTCCAGTTATGAAGCTGATGAAGATTCTGAGATGTCCACACGCGTACCACGCACACCCCAAATTGATCTTGAGGCATTGGGTGTGGCTATGGACTGTGAGCTGGTCGTGGTAAAGAAACATCCTGCCTTTTCTTACTTTAGAGACGCGTTCGGGGATCTGGAGGGATCCGATATGGACTTGGCACGCTTTCAAACGGCGCTCGATGGACATTGTCCGGTTCTGTCAAAGATGGCATCACGTCTACTGGCCGCAGGATTTGCAAAACGCAATTCAGTTTCGGGCAACTTTAATGCGAGTGGGAAGAGGGATACCATTATGATGGGAATCATATTGATGTTGTCCTCGACAAGTACGAGATTGTTCAGGATGGTCCGCATGCTGTTCACCATGGTCTTATTCACTGTGTCTCGCAACAACACCCTCGTTTTGAAGTTGATGAGCTCCTCCTTCTTTCGATTGGCCTACTCTCCGACCCACTCGCGGAAGAAATTCATAGAGTTATCAGAGCACCGGCAAAGTGAGGTTGTCGCGCGTTTATCCACGAGCTCGACTTTGAAGGTGGTATGCCTAGATAATTGGCAAGTGTATATCGGGCCGCGTACCGAGCGGATGAAAGACCCCAATTATATGCTGCATGGTGTGCAACGTGGTGTGTGTGAAGCCGTTGGCGCAGAAGATTTTTCAGTCTCTTCCGTGGACCCGACAATTCCATTGCATCATTTGACACCTGGTGATGTGCTCAACGGGGGGGTCGCGGAGTCTGGCGGAGTCATCCCAGATGGGAAGGCCTCTACACTATTACATGACCGACTTCAAGTGTACGTACAAACTATGATGGTTGATGCCGGGGTCCAAGATGTGCATGTGCCTGAAGCGCCTGAGGAAAAGCGGTGGGCACGTGGGTTTGAGAAAACCAAATTGCAGACATTGATCATGTTGATGCACGTGCAGCTGTCAAGCGCGGCTGGCAATCAGGAAGCTTTTCAAAGCTTCGAAGATGAGTTTGGCTTTGATGGATCCTCGGATGACCTTCACCGTCGACATGCTCTCATATTTGGTGATGGGGTGCCATACATGCAAGCCCAAAGGGAAATTCAACGCATGGCGTTGGAGCAAGGCAAGAGGCATTGGCTTGTGCCCTATCCAGGATTGTTTCATGCATACTGGCATTGCCTGGAGAGCATCTTGAAGCTTGGTTGGGATCTGGGTTTCGGTACTCTTGCGGAGTTGTTGGGCCGCAAGAAGGTCAGGCGGGATGCAACCAAGGTCATTATGGAGGTACACCATGACTTTTTGACGGTGGTAGTGAAGGGCATGTGGGCGGCAATCCTCGAGGAGTGGGGGAGACATGCTGCGAAACGGATGGATGAGATGGACACCGTTGCAAAAGTGGCCGACTTGCACGCATTCATGGGGACGGTGTGTGAATCGAAGCAATTTGTCAAATTTTGGTGGACTCAAATCTTGACAAAATATGCCTTCATGTATTTTGAGTTCCGTCGCGCCATTCGCGAAAGTGACATCATGATGATCGAATGCATCATGAGGAAGATGTTGTACATCTTCAAATTCACACACAAGGTAATCTGCCGTAGGGTTTTGTTAAACAGCACCATAGCAAACCTTCCCGAAGGTCTTCGAGGTGCACTGTGGTGCATAGAGGGGCTCTAAGGGGTCATTTTGAGATATTGAACTCTTGATTAGGCGGAGCGAGCTTCACGGGGTGCATACCCTAAGCTAGGGGGGTGCGCGGGGGGGCATGGCGGTCCCACAAATACAGCGTGTGAATCTGCTGTAGGGTTTTGTTAAACAGCACCATAGCAGACCTTCCCGAAGGTCTTCGAGGTGCACTGTGGTGAATAGAGGGGCTCTAAGGGGTCATTTTGAGATATTGAACTCTTGATTAGGCGGAGCGAGCTTCACGGGGTGCGTACCCTAAGCTAGGGGGGTGCGCGGGGGGGCATGGCGGTCCCACAAATACAGCGTGTGAATCCGCTGTTCTCAGAACGCTGAAATTTTCAAGGCCTTTGGAACACCTTCATTTTGGCCTCTTACGAATAGTATCAGAGCCTCTGGACTACCACAGAAAATAAAAGAATCGATAAACCGGGAGAAAATCGCCGCGTCCGGAGGCTCTGACTTGTGAGAGTAACTAGAAGCGGGGTCATTGCCCCAATGGATCTCACAGACATGATGCTTAAGATGACAATGGTGGACCAAAATCTCACACAACTCATTATCAGCAGACTCATGAAATATGGCCACACACACATAGGCATGTGTGACAATATACATTGGCGACTCTTTATGATCCGTCTAACATTATCTGGGAAAATTGAAGCTTACATATATGACCCCTTAGGAAACAAAGCGGAAAGAGAAATCATTGATATGATTGTGGCAGGACTCAGAATCTGGCTGGAAAATCTTAAAGTCACCACAGAGTATAAGGAATCTACAATTACCATTAGCAAGGATACATTCCAAACAGATACATACAACTGTGGCACATGGGTAGCAAAAACTGCATTCAGATGGGCTCAATGGAATAGAGGCCTTCGTCAGACCTCATTTTTTGAGTACCTAAGATATGACCTGCGCAGCGGGGAGCAGGGTGACATAGCCATGCAAAAGGTAATACACAGATACCGATTAGAAATCAGGAAAGAAATAGGGCTGCTGGCCAAGAATATCCGCAGCACACTGGAGCTCAAAAACTTGGAGCCCGCTGGAAATGACGCTGCAATCAGCGGCCCAAACATGACTTCACCTTCCCACCATATCCTCACACGTAGAGGTGCCACACCTAAAAAGCAGAAAGAAACTCTGATAGAAACTTTTAGACTGGAATGGAAGACACACACCACTAATGAAACAATTGTTTCAGAAGCCATCGAATCACATAGGAAATATCATCACACCTCGAACACGGATAACACCAATATTCAAATTCATCTTCTTGTGACTAATGAGATATGGTCAACTGCAGTCCACATCATTCCAGAAAGAAAGATTATTTATTGTGATTTTGATATCCCTACCAATAAACACCAGAAAGACATTTTCACACTCCTCCCTCAAGACCTAAGTGTGCACCGCATAACCCTGAAACTGGGAGTACATCCGAACAACATGGGGGTTTTCAATTTTACACTAGCCCACAAAGCCTTTCACATCCTGCACAACACTAAATTCTTCTCGGCGGCACAATTAAACAGAGATCTACTATACGAACTTGAAAACCTTAATATTAGAATTCTACCACAAACGGGCAGAGAAGCTAGGATAACCAAACACGAAAATAACAAAGCCATTTCGACCATACGACAATCACTAAGAACTCACCTCCCGAAAATTGATGCACATCCAACAAAGCCAAATCCTGAAAACAAAGATTGTAAATCCACCTACACTGCTTATAATCACCTCATCTCAGGCAAAGGAAAGCTTTCTTGCGAACCCCACACATATGGATACCGCAGGAAACACTCTCATAAACAAAAGAGAATAATCCTTAAAACCAAATGCGACAAACGAAATCTTTGATTGTGAGAACATCTATGACACAGATGGCAGATGCATACTACTAAAAGCAAAACACAAAGCGCCATGAAACAGTCAGAAGAATTAGACCGACTTGCAAAGCTACAACTAGCACAACACTCTGACAATTTGATTATAATGGGTATGAATATGAAAGGCCTCCGACACCACAAAGAAGATAAAGACAGTTTGGTTAAATTAGAAACAATATGCAATCTTTTAATTGACAGACGGGCTGATATAATATGTATATCAGAAACCAAGGTGAATACTGAAAACCTTGCATTAATTAAAACCCTAATGACACAAAAAGGAATCCAATTTCGCACATCTCATGTAAATACAAGAGCTTCCATTGGTTCCATGATCTTATGGAATCCGAAAAGTTTACCACTATCCACCTCGGTTACCACAATTGATGGAGACGCAAAGAGAGCAGTAATGACCAAATTTTCAGGAAATAACGGGTTTGAGCTCTACGTAGCAAGCGGTTATATGAATGATGCCACACTAGTAGATGAACAAATGGAATTATATGACACACTCACTGACTGGGCAGGGAAGGCAGGAAATAATCCAAAAAAAAGCCTGCATAGAGATAGGTGACAAAAACTGTACTATTACCCCAAATCAGCGGGTGTCAGGTGGAAATTACATGTCATAACAAGAGCATGTTGAGAAAAATAAACATCTTTTAACTTATTTCAACAATGACAGATGTTCTCTTAATGAACTGATAATGGACCGTAACCCAAACACAGAAATTTTCACACATGTTATATCCAAAAACTCAAAAGCAAAACTTACCCATATCATGGCCAACACAACTATGGCAGAATCTCAAAATCTGGATGGACAGAGGAAAACCCTTATATCATCTCCGACCACGGGATAGTATGGGCTGAATTTAAGCTCCCTCAAAACGACACTAAACCTGAGATATCTACAGATACAACTCTGCCAACACCTAGATTCAATGGTGCCAAGGAAACCACACATGATGAGTACCCAGGTTACCCAATCAGAATGACAAACAAATATACGGATACAAAAAGGAAAATAAACAAGAAAGATATTGTAGGACTCCTTGAAGCAAACGGATACAGCACAAATGAACTTGTGCACGCGTGCATCAATAAAAACAAAGCAAGAGCCGCTATCAGCACCATCAAGGGTGACACCACTGATCTTGATCTCAGACGGGATAATACAGACGGCAGCCCCATAACAGTGAACAAGCTCATAGCAAAAAATGAAGAGACAGACAATATAGAACAATGTCTAAAATGGCACAACAAACCCAAAGAATGGTGGATTCACCTTAATAGCCCATGGCATGCAGCTCACTTACTCTCTAGAGGCAAGGGGATGCAAGAAGGTGGTCTCAACTTAGGCCATAACGACAAAGATAACATCTGGCATATAGGTTCGCCTCACCTACTGAACAGGAAAGATGTAAATGCCTATCTCAAACGACACCTTTCATTCAGCTCACTGGAAGTTAAGAAAATCACGAAATCCAGCACAGACGATCATATGACCTGCTGGGATATCCTTCTACAACCCCATATGCCTGCTAAATTCTGGAATTTGTACGGATCTGAGATGCATTCGGAAGAAATAGACTGCACGGCTCATTTATTCCAATACGCTACAGCAGGCTGGGTGTCTTACACTGAAAGACTACAACATAGCACACTCGAAATGGAAAATGGCCCAGAAGCAGCTAGAAACGGCGGCACTGGCCTCAAGGAAATGCACCCTGACGCGACATGGGATACCCTGCACAAATTGGCACATCGGGCGGCAAGTGACGCTTTTGGCACCAAGAATCTGAACATAACTGGGAGGTCTGAAAAACCATCAGCAGTATCTAATTATATATACAAATGGCTAAACACGGTACGCCGCACCATCAAATATTTGGACACAAGAATTCATGTTAGTAACATTCCAAAGCAAGCCAAAAAGGCTGCCCGCACACTACCGTTTGCCTCGCTCCAACCCAAACAAAATGAAGCAGCAGCCACATGGAGATTACGATTGCATGAAAATTATATAATAATCAGAAATGCTTTTCAAAAAAGCAGAGACACAGACATTGAGCGACGCAAACTTCGAGAAAAGGAGGCCCTGCAACATCTCTTCTCAACTAACCTTTCGAGGTTTCTAGACACAGTCATGGGAAAGATGAAACCTACTGAAAAAGGTGCAGCCGCAACCCCAGGTAGTGATGGAAAGATACCTGAGACAAAATCAGAAAGACTAAACACAACACTAGATGAATACAAAAATAAAAAATTATTTTCTACTAACCCGAGTGAGCCAGATGAACTCCCACAGTGGCTCACGGACATTCTCAAGGATAGCCCTAAAATCCCCGATACGGCCGCCGCAAGACTATTGACAGAAATCGCGCGCAAAGAACTTCAATAAGCATATATACTCGGACTGTGGTATTTCTACGGCACCAGGACCCTCAGGAATGAGATACTCGCAGTGGATAAAGGGCCCAGAGAATCTTCAAGAAGTTACCGTCTCACTTTTTAACCACATTCTTATAACTGGGAGATTTCCTAAGAGTGCAAAAGCTGGAGTCATCCTTCCAATCCCTAAAAACCCCTCTGCACCATGTACCATAGATAATTCCAGACCCCTCACAATGTTGGAAACGGGTCTTAAACTATTGAATACAATAATTGCTAACCGTCTCAAAACAATACTCAACACCCACCCCATTCTCTTTCCCATTCAAGATGCCTTTCTTCCGAATAAAAACATAGATGACTCACTCCAAATTTTGAATGAAGTAATTTCGGATGCCAATAGATACGACAAAGACCTCCACGTAGTTTACCTGGACCTCAAACACGCATTTGACAGAGCTGAATTCTGGATGAGCAACTTAGCAAGCTCAGAAAGTTAGGACTCCCATCACAAATAATTAACATCATCTCAGACATCACCAATGATGCCTCCATAATGGTACTTACTGAAGAAGGCCTCACAGATGAATGGTCCCTCGAATGTGGAGTTCCTCAGGGAGAAGTTTTGAGCCCACTAAGGTTTGTAGCCATTATGGATATTCTGGCAATTTGGTTAGCAAAAAGAGCAAACGGTGCAAACCCGACAGGAACCACATATGGATACGAACTGAACTCGGAACGCCACAGACCAGACAAACCAGGAAATAATGTTATTCCTCCCTCCCAAAACCTATTAGAAAAGGACACCCCTTTAAATATCTTTGCACGGTTCTTCTGTGATGACATCATGCTCGTGGGGAAAACTAAAGACGAAGTCCAAGACATGCTAGGTATAGTTAATGAATTTATGAGCTTCATCGGTATTCCCATCAATGTTAAGAAATCCAAATACTCTTACAGAAAGCGCATCAAACCCCAGGGCAAAATGGTAACACGATATGACCTGTCCGATGATTTACTCATCTCTGGGGGTCACTTGGAGCCCAATACCAATGACTCAAGTCCTTCCATTGATGCGAAATGGATACCCCCTGAGTCACCAGATTTTCTCGATTTCTCTAACAGCAAAGAGGTAAACAGATACCTCGGAGTATGGTTTGCACTAAATGGGGAATGGGACAAACAGGCGGAAATTCTTATCGACAGACTTAAATCTACTCTCACATCCATCCAACTGCAACACATGACTCTACACCAGCTAAGGTATGTTATAAATGCGGTTGTAGTTCCGAGGATGGCGTACCCCCTTAAAGTTACCTCAGCAATTGCCAACTCCTCAAAGAATGTTGCAATGAATTAGACAAAATGCTAGCTTCGTTTATAATCAAATACCTGGGCTGTCCAGTTGACACTAATCACCAAATAATCTGGACAACAGTCTGCCAGGGCGGGTACGGTATTGATAGTGTCTTCGATATTGCAACCGCGTCGTGTATTACTGAAACCATACACACCCTGTGTTCTGCAGATGAACACGAATATTGGCAACGCAACCACACGGACCGTATCACTGACCCCCACCTTATCTCACTATACCGTAGAAACAGCAATCTATGGCTTAAAATAATAATTCAAAACATGAACAACGAAATGAGTAATAATGCCATCTCGGGCTTCCCTTATCACACTATGCAACCTACAGTCACACAAAAGACAAACGCTTTAACTGGTTCAGGCGTACAGGTCACATTATGGCAAAACTTGGATACGCTATGGACTCTAAAAATTACCTTGAAAATGAAGCGGGTGAAACCACATTAGTCACCACCGTTCCTAGACAACTCTACATGTCGAGGAATGTTACCTCCGCAGTTCAAAAATATAACCTTGAGCACACAGGTTCGTTTCTGACTCCCTGCGGAGGAATGTTAAAAAACTGGCAAGAAAGCAACGGCTTTTCAGGCTGAGCGGTAATAGACCCCCTGGATGGCTAACCGCAATCGAAAAGGAAATGCTTCAAAACCCCGTAGATTTGGACCCACAGGCCAGATATGTCAAGACACAATATAGAGACAACATAGTACCCCCGGATACGGGCGAGTTTCATTGGAAAGGAAATGGTGACCGAGATTCCATCTCTCTTATTCACATTACCAATATTGACTTAGAGGCCATGTCAATACAATATACAGAATACGGTAACAATGCCAAAAACCCTAATGTCTTTGTCAGAATCGAAGGAACCAGCAGTCTTCAATACGACTTTGAATATAGCATCACCATTGACGGTTGCATCCTAATTCCAGCAGGTTCCATTTTCGAATATAATGACCATATGGACCCGCCCTCTTCTGTTCTTGCTAAAGTCGGTGATATTAACAACAGACTATTGGGAATAAATGAATCTCGATCGTCGTCTAAAAACCTTCATTTTGACACAATTTTCGTCGTCTAAAAGTTATTGCCACGTCATCTGAAAAGTGCCACGTAAGCGACACGTAAGCGACACGTAAGTCGTCCCGCAATTTTTATTACAAAATATTACTGGAATTATTTATTTGTGCATGATACTTTCGTACTCGGCGAGTCCCGGTAGATTTTTTTGTTGCATTTTTGTTCATATGCGTGCATATCATTTACAAGTATGCAAATATGGGTACATCCATGTGCAATTTAGGCCAACATGCACGGTACACGTTTATGAATGTGCGTATATAGGTGCTTCAATTCCCGTAAAATAAGTTGCAACTGAGATGGGTACTAGCATATGATACACAAATCTATACCATCATACAAATTTATTCAAAATACACCAAATATTTGTCTATGATGTCTTCTAGGCAAGAGATTTCGATCATTTCACCGTGCTAAGGCTACTATATTGCTGATACATTGGAATCTATATCTTCAATCCACAATTATTTGCGGTACTTGTAGGTTTTATTTCCCTCGATAAAATGGATAAGAATATACAAAATCTGGAGCGTGTAAGTTGGAGTGTACAAACCCCATTCTTGCTGTATACTTCTGAAAGTGAGGGGTTTTGAAAATTGTGGCGTCCCGCATTTCAATGCGCACCGAGGTAACGATTTGCCCGCCAGATATCTGCTGTCTCACGACGGGGCGACCCTTTGGCCGACCTGCAAAACATGCGACGCATTGGATTTCCCAAAAGGCTAGAAACTGCAGGTAGTCCCCATAGGACCAAGCACTCATGGAATTCCGTTCTGCTGGATGCCGCGTATCCCCCGGGTACTTAAACAAAGGTCGGCATCTTGCATATGGCTGTCCTAATATATGACCCCTTGCAAAACGACAGAAAAACTTATGCCGTGCGTAATCAGCTTTCCGACAAGTTTGGGGGGCTTTGCAGTAATTCGCAAGATAGCAGCCGGTACACGTTGCAAGTTGTGAACGATCTTGAAGCCCGCAGTGCAGGCAAACTGGGTACAAAAATTTCATCCGTAAAGGCAGATTATCATGCACGCTTGCGTCATACATTTGAAATTGTATCTTATGTTCCTCTTCCATCGATTTCTTGAGCGCTAGTTCTGAGGGCGAGGACTCTTCAGGGAACCATAGTAGAATGAGAAACGGCGAATGCCCAGAGTGTATGAGGAAGTATTTTGACCTTTGGGAGGACAAGAAACGATGGAACGATTTATGGCATAAACATTTTCATGAGAGGCACGACCCCGTGTGGCGTCGAGCCTTGGAGTTAGAACCAATCCGTCCCCGTTTTCGTCTGACACGCCTTGGCCGCCATCTGTTAAAACTGCAGAGTCACCCGAATTTTCACCCCGACAATCTCGATTGATGACCAGGTATATGTTTCTTTGTTTCTTTGTTTCTTTCTTTCTTGAGCAGGATTGCCTTGCTATCATCCTAGCCACAAATTCTTATCCACCTGTGAATTCTGTGTGCCCGCAGATGATGACACCATAGAAGCCAGTAAAGATGGATGGCCAGGTATGTGTTTCGGCGTGTTATGCATCCCTATTCATTTTTTGCTTACGCTCACCATCCACCCACCTCCTACCAACATTTCAAGAACATGGACGCACAGCGAATGAAACTGACGGTTGATCCGAAACGTGTATTGTTTGATATTGTTCTGCCTTTCATCCGTGCGAGGCACGATAGGAGAAGGCAAGCACATAGCGATGCAATTGCTAGAATCAAAAACGGCGAATGCCCAGAGTGTATGAGGAAGTATAACAGGCCTATGTGGCATAAACATTTTGATGAGAGGCACGACCCCGTGTGGCGTCGAGCCTTGGAGTTAGAACCAATCCGTCCTTGGTTTCGTCTGACACGCTTTGGCCGCCATATGTTAAGCACGCTTTGGCCGCCATATCCTAAGCATATGCTCGATTATCTCGATCTCGAATGATGGCCAGGTATATGTCTTTCTTGAGCAGGATTGCCTTGCTATAATGCTGGCCACAAATTCTTATCCACCTGTGAATTCTGTGTGCCCGCAGATGATGACACCAAGCTCCTCGCACACACATCGCGGTGCATTGGCTACTTTGAAGAGGCACACGTAGAATAATAACAATAAGAATAACACATAGACTTCGATATGCAACGAGGTTGTGTCATTGTGAGATGACCTTTTGACAATAGTAGGGTGAGATTTGTACTTTTTATGTAACATGTCTTACGTTGGTTTGTAAAATGTCACGCATTATAAAGCCTGCCTATATCTTCATCAGCATTCATTTCTCGCTTTCGCTCACGATAGACCCCACCTCCTACCAGTGAGCGACACACCCAGATGCCAGACTACTACATTGTCCTTTTCCGTTTTGTGCTTCCCGCCATCCGGGAAAGACGCCGTTCCCGCGAGGAATGCTTTTTGCACGCATGGGTAGAAGAACGATTTCTGTGGGCCCTTGAAACACGAGTACGCATTACATGCCCCGATATCCCTGGCACATTTACCTCAGAAATCATTGTGTTTCCTGTGACACTTGCGCGGTTTTTTTTTCATCCTCGGAGAATTGTGAACGACGACGTCGGCGGCTTGAGAGTCAATGAGGCGTCCTACTTTAATCGGACTAGCTGGATTTCCGGTATGAATTTGTATCGCAGTTTTAACGAACTCCACCGACGGTGGTTATATGATCACCATTGGGCCTGGTGCAACGGTTGGTTTCGCAACCTCCTTGACTATGACGCTGATGGTAACGAATTCGTCTATGATCGTGAATACGACCGGCCCTGTTGCGCTGATTGCGGAAGGTCAGATTCACTTGTTATGCGAGTGACTTACCCACATCGATACATATGTGTCGACCGCGCGAGTTGCGAGTTCTGGCAGGATACCGATGATACCGAAATCCCAGAGTTGCTGTCCTCCGACTCCGACTAAGGTATACATAAAGCTCAATACCTCTTACACAGCCTTCATTTCTTGCTTTCGCTCACCATCGTGCCACCCCGGCCACCTCCTACCATTCTGAGAGCCACCCGTCTGATGACAGCCCACGGCCACTTTCTCCTTTTCAGATGCGGCACAGAGGTCACCTATAGAAGTGTAGCTAGCATTACGAAGCACAATCGAGGTCTTACTGACAACACCTTCGACTAGACGTGAAGAATTACAATCGCTGACCGTCTACACGGATGTGCCCGACAAGTGCGAAATCTATATAATATGGGACCTAAGTTTCCGTGTCGTTGCAAGCGATCATGGCCTGGTGCAACGGCTGATTTCGCAATCAAGTTACCTATGATGGAGATGACAATATATTTTATGCTCGCTTATACACCTGGGCTTGTTGCCATGATTGCGGTTCTCAAAGCACAGTTCTTGAATAATGTAATAATGTAATAATGTAATAATGTAATAATGTAATAATGTAACATACAATGATTATAAAAAATGTGAAGATCGGGGTTCTTATACCATTGCTTGTACCATACACGTGACTTATGATATTTTTGTTGCCCGCATCGAGAAGAATTGTTTTCTAGAATAGATGGGTGGTGGCTAAAGCCACCGATTGAGATTCGACCATCAATTCAAATCAAGACGAGTCATCCGCCGACAGTCGACAAGGTCAGTGCAGATGTACCCGTCGCCAATACGGGTAAGATCCATATCAACGCGTCGGCATCGACTGCAGGCAGGCCTCATAGACAACTCGTACCGCGACGGGTAGATCCATTGAGGATCTGCATGCTCGTTGTAAAAGCCGTTGTACCAGGCCCAATGATATTCACGAAGCCATCGTTTTTTGAAGTCGTCGAAATCGATGTAGTCTAGCCGGAATCTGAAGTTGTTTGACATGCCAGGTCCTTGCCAATGGAACCCTTCATCGTCGTAATATGGGGCTTCAAAGTTGGAGGTAGGGAATATCTGCAAGAAATTTCCCCAATCACGAACATCCCCCAATCGACTTCGAGCAGATCACGTAATTCATAGAAATAGTGAGCCAAAGTTACAGGCATCCAAACATCACCAAACATGCCCGAAAACGTCAAAACTTGTTCTTCCAACGCCCACAAAAAACGTTCTTCGACCCACGCCTGCACAAAGTATTCCTCACGCAATTGACGCATTTTCCGAATGTAAGGATCTCGCCCGGAGCGTCGGCCACACAGGCCTCAGCAGCGACCCTCACGTGGGTGCTGCGCTCCGCGCTCGTCGCCGGGGCACGCGTGTGCGGTGTGACGCTCCCAGGCCCGCTCATCTCCTCTCCGAAGAGCCTCGATGGCGCCCGGTCGCCGTGCACACGCTGCGCGCCACCCCTAGGCACCATGAGTATGGCGTGCCTGGTGGGGCAGCTGCGCGTCACGCGGCCCGAGACAGCGGCCATCTATCCGGCTGCCTCGTGGCGGTGCGCTCGGCGCGCTCGCGGTGGTCATCGTGTGCCACCCGCGGCGCGCTCTCTTCCCCCCCAAAAGAAAAGCGGTCCACGCCTGGACGCTTTCTCTGGCGCCGTGGGGAAGGGCGCGGGCGAGCACCTCTCGTGCTCACCCTGTAGCGACACGAGCACAAGGGCGGCGTCCCTTGTCTGCGTGTGGCGAGGCGTCCCATCGCTGGGCGCCATCTCGCCCGGAGCGTCGGCCACACAGGCCTCAGCAGCGACCCTCACGTGGGTGCTGCGCTCCGCGCTCGTCGCCGGGGCACGCGTGTGCGGTGTGACGCTCCCAGGCCCGCTCATCTCCTCTCCGAAGAGCCTCGATGGCGCCCGGTCGCCGTGCACACGCTGCGCGCCACCCCTAGGCACCATGAGTATGGCGTGCCTGGTGGGGCAGCTGCGCGTCACGCGGCCCGAGACAGCGGCCATCTATCCGGCTGCCTCGTGGCGGTGCGCTCGGCGCGCTCGCGGTGGTCATCGTGTGCCACCCGCGGCGCGTTCTCTTCCCCCCCAAAAGAAAAGCGGTCCACGCCTGGACGCTTTCTCATGGCGCCGTGGGGAAGGGCGTGGGCGAGCACCTCTCGTGCTCACCCTGTAGCGACACGAGCACAAGGGCGGCGTCCCTTGTCTGCGTGTGGCGAGGCGTCCCATCGCTGGGCGCCATCTCGCCTGGAGCGTCGGCCACACAGGCCTCAGCAGCGACCCTCACGTGGGTGCTGCGCTCCGCGCTCGTCGCCGGGGCACGCGTGCGGTGTGACGCTCCCAGGCCCGCTCATCTCCTCTCCGAAGAGCCTCGATGGCGCCCGGTCGCCGTGCACACGTTGCGCGCCACCCCTAGGCACCATGGGTATGGCGTGCCTGGTGGGGCAGCTGCGCGTCACGCGGCCCGAGACAGCGGCCATCTATCCGGCTGCCTCGTG
>LGRX02030190.1:0-23020 GCA_001247695.2 Cymbomonas tetramitiformis
TGTAGGAGTCTACACTCTTGCTTCTTCTCTTCTTTACGGTTTCGGACTTATCTTATCTCTACTTATTAAACGACCGCACGAGGTATGGTTTCGGTTGGTCTACTATCGGAATTCGGTTTCGTAATTCTTCTAGTATGCTTTTGCTTTCAGTGCATGCTTTCAATACACAATATACAGCAGTTACGGCTTTTTACTTTTATGTTACAATTCTCAGTTCAGTTCTCATCTCCGAAACTGGTTACACTTAGAGTTCTTATACATTCAGGAACTCTTTCCATAACTCAACTGTACTGAGTACTCCGTACAACAGGCTAGGCACCTCACATCAACATCATTCTGATCGGTCCTACTGTACTCCGTACTGAGTACTCTTGCGTTTTATACTTAGCCGTTTTTCTTGCTCTTGTGCTTGCCTCCTAGCACAACTCCCCCCCCCTTAGGGAAGGTCACGTCCACGCTGACCACGTCGGACCAGTAAAGTTTTTATACAGATCTTCTACTGTTGCTCAGGATGATTATACAGGTCTCTGTCAGCCGCCTGTTGTCTGGGATGACATTACACTTCCCAAGACACACCGCAATAAGGAGATCAACCTCTTAAGCACAAGGGTCGGCCTCTCACCGGTCTGCCATCTGCACTACCAGGCTCCCCCAAGGCTTGAGATCTCACATCCATTACCACGCTCCGGGTTTCAAACCTTCCAACACGGTACACTTACAGGTGATGACAATAGGTTTGCCAATTACCTGACAGTTCTCGGGATGCCGGCCCGGAGGAAAGGTTTTAAACCCTTACCGCCTCCTCGGAATGTGTAGAGCTTTTACCCAGATCTCCAACTGCTGCCCGGTCGTGCCAGGTCCGGAGACAATGCTCTCATGAAATGGATTATACAGATTTCCACCTGTTGCCTGGCTGTGCCAAGGCTAGAGCCACTGCTCTCTTGGATGGATTACTGTACCCAGGTTCTCACCTGCCGCCTGGTCTCGCCAAGGCTGGAGCCACTGCTCTTCCCGAAGCTCCCCAACGCTCTCAATCGCTAAGACCACTCGCGTCAGATTCCCATCCGCCCTCCGGTATGATCGTCACTTCGGCTCGTACTCCCGCTAACGCTATCGGTTCCGGTTCAAACTCGGGCAGGTCACTCTCAACAACAGCTGACTGTACTAAACCGTTCATTTCGCTTAGATCTTCCCTGACAAGCAGTTCAGACAGGAACGCATGCACCTCTTCATGTAAGGTCAGGTTGTGGAAAAGCTGTTTCAACAGTGCTGAAGGAATCCCATACAAATTCTCTGCTGTTTTGTTTATGTTTTCTTGTTGAACCTTGTTATTTCTCGCAGTTTTAGCATTAATGAGGAAAGGTACTGTTTTCTTTACGTTTGCCTGTCATTTCGCCTTTTGAAAGCAAAAAGCACATTAATCATGAACTTGATGTTTTGTTTATGTTTTCTTGTTGAATCTTGTTATTTCTCGCAGTTTTAGCATTAATGAGGAAAGGTACTGTGCTGTCGCAAACGTGTGCATATGGTGGTACAAATATCCTCGGAATCGGGCAATCTCAACACTCGCGGATGATCGTAAGTTTGTCATTAACATTCACTGGTGCCGGTAACTGAACAAGCAACGAGACCATAAGGCTACAAAATTTTCGAAATTCTGATATCCTAAGATCGAACGCCAAGCTCTTCCATGCAAGCCCAGATTTCCAACATGAAAAAGTATGAAAACAGCAGTAAAATATATTCATCAAAATTGTGCAATAACCACAAAATACGAATTATTGTGTACAAAAGCTGTGAGCAGAACTGTCTTAGCAATCTAGCACTGGCACGCGAACAGCCACCTAGCACTTGCGAAGGCAAAACAATAATGAGTCCACTGATCTGACCTTCGGCCAGAGGTTACTTATCTCTCTATGCTCTGTCACATTTCCCAAAACTGTAACGGGTTCTAGCCCTCAAATCTTCATCTGGCCAATGGAAAGTCATTATTCCATGCCAGCTTTAACACTGTTACCGCTTAACTTATTCTGACTGACACGTCAGTGGCAAAGGAGTCATCGCCGTCGTCACCGTATCATTTCTTGGTAACCTGATACTGCGAATATCTTCCCTAGCAGGTCTGTCTCTCTCAGGAGGTCATCTTGGCGAAGCCTGTCATACTGTCACTCCTGTCACGCGTGTCACCAGCTGGACAAACCCGGCTCGATACCACGAGAAGCCGGCGTTTGTTACAGCTGTCGCAAACGTGTGCATATGGTGGTACAAATATCCACGGAATCGGGCAATCTCAACACTCGCGGATGATCGTAAGTTTGTCATTAACATTCACTGGTGCCGGTAACTGAACAAGCAACGAGACCATAAGGCTACAAAATTTTTGAAATTCTGATATCCTAAGATCGAACGCCAAGCTCTTCCATGCAAGCCCAGATTTCCAACATCCCCCATCTGTAGCTGCTGCGCGCAGTAGCACAGACTCAAATATGGGCTTGTTCAGCATACTGTGTCGTATCACCATCTGCCATGAACTTGCCCAAGCTGAAAGTGAGCATACCAATGCCTTCACCTTCTCCACCCTGTAACATCCTTGCTCTGACCAGCGGATTCTTGAATACCAAGACCCACATACACCTGCGGCCAATAGGTCCATGTTCCAGATGCCCAATCACATGCAAGCGTCCCGTCTGACTCAATCGTCTGAAGTACGCAGCCCTGCTCTCGGTCATGTCTGTCAAGTAATAAGATGGAACGTGGACACATGCCACCACACGACTGGCCATCACTGCCAATGGAAATGCAATGTCCAGCGCTGCAAACCAAGGTGAAGTCACCACCGCGTCGCAAACACCATATTTCTCCTTCCATAAGCGATAATTACCTGGTTGGAGTGCGTCACGCGCCTCAGACCAACCCAACTGAGAATTCCAGTCATTATTCATGAACCTCAACTGCGGCCACTGTTCCATCATCACCTCGCGGATGACCCCAGTACCTGCCCATGGGTCCCAGACGCCAGGTAGCACTTCAAATTTGTCGCACCGGGTATTTTATTTGTCGTGTCGCAAGACAGATTGGAATTATACCGTGCGACAGAAATGAGCCGGGGGCTCATATCTGTCGCAGGTGCGACAATCATGAGTACCACGCTCATTTCTGTCGTGAAAATTCACAGAAAATTTCCGAAAATGAAATTAAGCTAGGGGGAACACAAACGAATAGTACCGCGAATATGACTTGAAAAACAAAATTACTGAAAGAGTAGTACCGCGAATATTACATAAAACACAGGTGTATTATACGATCACTTGGGGACATTCATATAGCACGGAGCATACATGAGTAGCAAGCAAGCAAGCATTTCAGATGGATAAAGATACTAAGAGAAAAACCGATTACTCTCTTAAAAAATATTAGCATAAATACTTATTACTACTAGGCTGCTAGTTTCTAATACAAGGATTCAACTACCCGAGGGCGATATGAAAATCTAAACTAGGAAACTAGAGCACAGCGCACGTTCCAAAATCTTCAGAACCAAAACGTTTCCTGCAGCACACGAACAGCGAATCAGTCAGGACGTTGGGGATCGAACCCAATACCGACAGCCAACTGCTGTCCGCATTTCACCCTCGGGTGGGCGTCTACGTACAAAATAGACGTTTTGAAAACAGCAGCGGAACAGTGGGTGGAAAATCTAAAATTCTGAACATCAATAATCGGCGAAACCTAAACAGAGCTGGAAGTCACAGGATGCCGCGAGCACTCTGCTGGCGGCATAAAAGGATGCTCGGCGTAAAAAACAAAACCTGCAAAAAACGAAACGCTGGTTAGTAAAGACGTTGGGAATCGAACCCAACCCGTCGGAGAATCCCGCCGGTCTCCAAGCACCCCTTCAGCTTAGTAGGGCCAGAGGGAAAGATGCCGCCAGGAACGTTGCTGGCGGCTTCAGAAAAGGCACAGCATGAATTATACACTATGGCCGTTGCTGGCGCCTTCAGAAAAGGCACAGCATAAACCTGCAAAAAAACAGAGCGCTGCTCAGGAAGGAAGAATTCCTGTTGAAAATTGAACTCAAACCGTCAGGCGGGATGCAAAGACGCCCGACGGCCTCCAATCATCCATGTATCGCAGGATGGGCTGCTGGTGGGATGCGGCTCATGTGAGAACATCGCAGGAACGCCCCCCCGCCGGGTTCCACGCATGCACACGAAAACATGGTCGATATGAAATATCGCTAAAGAAAAGTAGCGCGCAAAAATCATTAATCAAACAAAAACACAAGCCGCGCGCTGAGACAGCGAGCAGGTAGGCGCAAGATAAGAGCTTGGAGAAAAATGAAAACGTTGCCGACCAGGATCACACCATATCCACTTTTGTCCGGGGCGCGCCGCCGATAGGAGTGGTGAGATGATCTTGAATGACGAGATGCGTAAATAATTGTAAATTCCGCATATCTTCGGTGTAAAATATGGAATTGTTACCCGTGTCTCTCGTTGTCGGTTACGACCGAACGGTCGAAACAATCCGGGGTAGGACTGCTGAGATCGGTAAACCTGTTATTAGAGCAGTTTTGCGACAAATTCATAATTGTAAATTCCGCATATCTTCGGGGTAAAATATGGAATTGTTACCCGTATCTCTCGTTGTCGGTTACGACCGAACGGTCGAAACAATCCAAGGTAGGACTGCTGAGATGCTATCGTATCATGATTGGTCGGTATAACGCGAGCGCTCGACACATTCATGGTAGGACTGCTGGCATGGATGGAAAACAGTATATATATCTTCGTGGTATAATTTTGAATTGTTAAACGTTTCTCTCGTTGTCGGTTACGACCGAACGGTCGAAACAATCCGGGGTAGGACTGCTGAGATGCTATCGTATCATGATTGGCCGGTAAAGCGCGAGCGCTCGACACAATCCGGGGTAGGACTGCTGACATGGGCAGAAAATTTTCGAAAAATTTCCAACGGCATAATTTTTGAGGGACAGCTCCTGCGGTGTGGCCTGTTGATGTCACTTTTTTCCAGGAAACCTGTTTCGCTCCTTTAAGGGAAACGAAATGAAAAACAGCATATTTCTGAAAAAGCTGCGAAGCGTCGTTAATATAAACGAATCTTTTGCGACACGACAAATAAAATACCCCGTGCGACACAAATGAGGGGCTACCCAGACGCCATCGATGGACTTCCAGTCCACCTCTGTCGCCAATCGCCTCACCTCGGAGGGCACCGTGATGACCAGCTCAAGCCCCCACTGCAGCGCGCTAGCTTCTCGCACTTGAGCCTTGGTCATATGTCTCAATTCTCCTCGTCTTTCGACTTCTTCTTCAGCTAAAGCAGGCACACGAGGTGCATCCCTCAGCTGCCTTGCCATTGCCTTCTGTTCCCGGTATTTCTTGCTCAGCACCGTGCGATGCCCTTCATTCCAATGCCCTGGCATGAAGATCTGCACAGCCTTGGACAGCTTATCCTGCCTGCCCCAATCAATCTGATCTGGCATGCCCAAGAACATGTCCTCCCCTTCCAATAGCATCTCCCTTGTTGAAATCGCATGCCATGGCTGAGATTTGTCCCCCTTCACCACGCGGCGAGGACCCACGTCTGCTGGCAGCAGGCGCATCTCCGAGGACAGCTTCTCACTAAGCTGCTGCTCCTTTATGCCCAGTCTGTCCTCCAGGACTCCAGAGCTCTCATCTTCTTGGGTCTGCACCTCGGCGTTGGCAGCTTGAATTCCCGTGCCTGAGCACCTGGGACATAGCCACTCACCTTCTGGTACTCCATCCAATGCTGGGTTAAGACACCACAAGTGGTAACCCCTGTTGCATGCGTCACATAGCAACATCTCTGCCTCCCCATCAGTCCTCCTGCACACTTCGCATGCCAGGTGCTTGCTGGGAACGGCTGCACTGCAATCATACTGGTCCTTCACCTGTAGGTGACATGGCGCGATGCTCTGCACAGTGCTTTTCTCTCTTAACTTGGTGGCGTCCTCAAGCACCACCACACCATCCCGCTGTATTTTGACCAACTTCAGAATGGCGGACTTGGTCGCGACTTCCATGCCGCTGCGAGGCTTCTGTCTAATGTAGACAAAGTCACCCACCTTAAACTGGTGTGGTTTGGGCTCAATCCCACCACCCCTTCTTCCTTCATAATGTAGAGTGTCACGATGTTGTGCCACCTCCAGACTGCAACCAGCGTGCACCATCAGTCGCTTCACCACCTCTGCCCTTAGCGGTAGCTCCTTGACCCGTGCGTCCTTGTCATCCTCGATCTCGGGACTGAAATCTATGCTGGGCGCTCGCTTCAAGTCCGGTGGCACCACTGCCTCTTGGGCAAATAACAAAGTGAACGGTGCCACTCCTGTGGACTCTTGGCGCGCTGCATTATAGCTCAGCACGAGTGCCCAGAGCTGCTCGTCCCACTCATAGTCGAGGCCCTTCTCCAAGGCGATCTTCTTGAAACAGAACTTCATCGTACGCACCACCCGCTCCGTGAGGCCATTGCCTTCCGGTGAGTCTGGCGATGTGACTCGGCGGTCTATCAGGCAGTCTCTGCATAACTGCTTGAATTCGCCCTCGAACTCCTTGCCTCCATCCACCAGGCACTCTGCTGGCGCCCAGAATACCGCCAGGACATGGCTGCGAAATGCTGCTGCAATGGTCCTCGCCTCCTTGTCGGGAATGGGCACGCAGACTATGAACCTGGTGTAGTGCTCGGTCATGATGAGCACCCTGTTGTTGCCCGCCTTGGTCTCTCTCCTTGAAGGCCACGCTAGGTCCAACGACCACCGGTACATGAATGACACGATCTCAAGGGGCGACAGGCACGCCTCTTCCCTTGCGTAATGAGTCTTCACACGCTGGCAGGTTTCACATTGGGTCACCACGGCCTCAACGTCCTTCCTCAGATCGGCCCACCAATGACGCTGCCACAGAAGATGCTGTGTGCGCCTTATACCCCAATGGCCCGTTCTGGAATGATATTCTTTGACCAACGCAAGACGGTCAGCAGGCTTGGGTATCCTCACTTCCTTGCCTGACAACGTGATCATGTAGATCTCGTCCGTAGCTTCATCCCATCGATGTCGTGCTGCGCGCCTCCTCACGCGATGGACTTCGTCTTCCGGTAACTTCACGCCACCATTGGACCTCAACCATCTGAGGCACCATGCGTCATCATGAACATCCCGATACTTCTCGCGATCAGCCTGCTGCTCGGCCACGCTGGCCATCAAGTCCGCGAGCCTGGTGGTGCACGCCAATCTGGGCAGTCTCATCTCTGCATCTTTGACAGGCGGACTCCAAGCAGGCACGTCGACACGCACTGCTGGAGCTGCGCCCTCCTTCACGAAGTGGCTCTCGTGCCTCCGGCGATACTGCTCGATGGTGTGGAGCTGCCACTCGTTCTTCTTCTTCTTCTTGGTCCCAGCCTTCTGTCGCTGAGTCCCAATTCCTTCTGCACCCTTTTGCCCTTGCGAGCACATTATCTGCAGCTTCTCCTCCCAGTCACGGTGACTCATGGTCTTCGCCACCTGCTGAGTATATGCGTTTGAATTCTCAACCCATTCCGCCAGCAAAGCTTGCCTCTGCTGAGGGTCCGACCTCGCGTGGTCCGCCCAGTTGTTGTCTACAGCTATAGGCTGTCCTGGGGAATTCTCCGCCTGCAAGGACTCCTCGCTGTGAGGAAGCCCCTTCCTGCTTGCTTCTGCGACCGCCATCAACAGTTCCATAGCCCTGCGATCCATGGCCAGGCCCAGAATGCTCGCCAGTTCTGTGTCGTTCAGGCCATCGGCCATGCGTAGTTCGCTTGCGCTGTAGCCCATGGCTAGCGCCTTCTCGTCGAGGTTTACCTCTCTGGACTCCTCCTCGATGTCTTCATCATTCTGGTTGCGCACCACAGTGCCCATCCTTGCTTTCCTGAATGCTCTTGACCCTTGCGTCCATTCTACACATTTGGGGAGTTTGGGAGTTTTGGGAGTTGGGGAGTTTTACAATGGGAGGCCCTGAAAAAACTGAAAATTTGACCGAATCTAGGGTTTAAGATTTTCCCGAGTGGAATGTAATTTTATTTAATTTTCCGGTTGTTTTAGGGTTTAAGAAATATTCCTGATTTTCACTAAAAAAATCATCTTTTTCAGCCTGAAATAAGGAAGGTTTATGGGGTTTTTGTGTTAAGAAAACATAAATTTTCAATTGAAGTTCTACAATATTTTACGCCTTTTTAAGCTTCAAAATTTTTTCGAAACTCGGTAGCAAAATGATACTTGATACGTCTGATTTTTATGAAATATGTTTTTGGGGGTTCATCGATGAACCCCTTTTTTTTCTTCTAGTTTTATATGAATTTCAGGCCTTTTTGGGTTTTGGGGTGTTTTACAAGGGGAGGCCCTGAAAAAATTGAAAATTTGACCGAATCTAGGGTTTAAGATTTTCCCAAGTTGAATGTAATTTTATTTAATTTCCCGGTTGTTTTAGGGTTTAAGAAATATTCCTGATTTTCACTAAAAAATTATCTTTTTCACCCTGAATTAAGGAAGATTTATGGGGTTTTTTGTGTTAAGAAAACATAAATTTTTAATTGAACTTGTACAATATTTCACGCATTTTTAAGCTAATTTATTTTTTTTGAAAATCGGTAGCAAAATGATACTTTTTACGTCTGCTTTCATGAATTATTTTTTGGGGGGTTCATCGATGAACCAATATAATTTTTTTCCAGTTTTCTATGATTTTCAGGCCTTTTCGGCGTTTTTTAAAATTTGAAAATTTTGGAAAAAACCCAGAATTTTTCTACACTTTCAGGAATATCTTTGGTTGGCTTTGTTCCTATTTTATGGGGGTTGCCCCGTTTTTTCCCCTTATTTCAGGCATAAAACAGCCGACAACCGCTAGGTCACCAACTCCAGTTACGACGCGCGCCCGGACTTCTCTTAAATACCGAAGAACACGGACAGAAAAAATTAAACACGCAAACACTTAAACACGTACTTTGTGGCAATTACGCTAAGAAATGTCCGAAGAACAGCCAGCGGTAGTTGAGGTGTACCCAGAGGTGATTAATGTGCTTTGGATGCGTGCGCGTTTACAAGCGGAAGCGGACTATGTTGAGTTTTACAGCACGAGAATACAGTTTAACACCTGGAACTGGTTACAAGTGTGGCCGCTGTACATCCACGGCCGCACAACAACCGAAAGAATAGGTGTGAGGCACTTGGTTTACTGGTACGAGATCGGCTGGCACTACGACGAATATCCACCAGGGCAGTGGCAACCGTACCACCGCGGCTACGGCATTCTTACGTACGAAGCCTTAACCGAGCTGAGCAGTGACTTGCTGCGGGATGATGACGGAAGGTGTCCGGTTTGTTTTCGCAGCTTTAGAATATGCAGCTTAGCTAGAAGGTTTTATTTGGACGCTTGTACTATTCACTAGATTAGAACGCTTGTTCACGTAAAATATAAAGCTTCAAATCAATATTCAAAGCAAAGTTACCGGCGCGCATGTTTTGCCTCCAGGGTTTAACACGACTTCACCCTTTCTTGTGCCCTTCGCCCCATCGCCTACTCGTCTTCGTGCATTGACCAACTACGTTCTCCATTGGTTTTTCACGTGCTTTCGCGGACCACTACTAACCACAAGTCCCGGTGGCCGGCCCCCCAGTTCGGTTCAAAACATACTTCTCGCCAAGATCCCTAACTAACTTTCACATTATCCCTGGACACTCAGTCGCATATTTCCCAATGTGTGGTACCTGTGGAAAAACAATTACGTTAGTCCAAAGCCCAACAAACCGTGCAAACAACAATGTCGCTTTCGTACCTGAGTTACTGCTCTTGAAAGGTCAAAGGCGATGGGGCGAAGGGCACTAGAAAAGGTGAAGTCGTGTTAAACTCTGGAGGCAAAACATGCGCGCCGGTAACTTTGTTTTGAATATTGATTTGAAGCTGTATATTTCATGTGATGTTAAGAGCGAAAAGTGTATTTATAAACGGTGACGGAAATATTTCCTTTAGCACATTTAGGGTGTAAGTTGAATCAGGGTGTTATAAAGGTTTGTTTAATGACAAGATTCGAGATGTCCACACACTCGTCATGAACACGGCAAGAATAAACACTTACACACTTTTCTACGGCAAGAAAATAAGCACATCAAGTATACCGGTTCTCAATAACGACAACTTGTAATATACGAAAGACTAGTGGTTGAATGTAAAGTTTATCTACAAACTATAAAGGTCACCAGCACGGTCCGGGTAGTCTTCATCGCGCTCCACCAATTTAAAAACTAAATGAGACCGGACGTCTCACAACTGCATGCGGTAGCGAGTTGCTCAAAACGTTCGGAGTTACCGAACGGCCTACAACAGTTACAGGTCGGCTGAGTCCAGCGGCGGGGACACTCGAGCATATAAAAAAGCGTCCAATGAGAGCCTGGAGTCCCGCCAGGAATGTCAGCAGGCACAACCATGGTCCGCGGGGTAATCCACTCGTTACCAGCACGGTCGGGGTATTCTCCATCGCGCGCCATCAATTCAAAAACTAAAAGAGACCGGGTGCGACGAACGAAGCGCCAACTGGCGAACCCATGGTCTCTTCTTCCACGTTCCATGTTGCGCACGTTGTAATGTGTCGAAAGGCGCCACTGCTCAAGCTGACAGTCATTGCAGCGCAAGTGTTGAATGTGGTGGGTTGCAATCATCTCACGGTCATGAGGTCCGGCAACAAAGTAGTCAACAAACTTGTAAACGGAAGGCATGTTGTCGTGAGACTTTAAATTGTTCGGTGTAGGTTTTTAAGGGTTTGCGCGTTTAATGTTTTTAGTCCGCGTTTGTGCTTTATTTAAGAGAAGTCCTGGCGCGCGTCGTAAACTCGAGTTGGCGAGCTAGCGGTTGTAGGTTGTTTTATGCCTGGAATAAGATATAAAAAAACGGGGCAAACCCCCCCAAAAAATAGGGACGAAGTGAACAAAAAATATTCCTGAAATTGCAAAAAAATCGGGGTTTTTTGAAGAAAATTCAAAAATTTTAGAAAAACCCCCAAAAAGGCCTGAAATTCATATAAAACTAGAAAAAAATAAAAGGGGTTCATCGATGAACCCCCTAAAACATATTTCATAAAAATCAGACGCAAAAAGTATCATTTTGCTACCGAGTTTCGAAAAACAATTTGAAGCTTAAAAATGCGTGAAATATTGTACAAGTTCAATGGAAAATTTATGTTTTCTTAACACAAAAAACCCCATAAACCTTCCTTAATTCAGGCTGACAAAGATGATTTTTTTAGTTAAAATCAGGAATATTTCTTAAACCCTAAAACAACCGGAAAATTAAATAAAATTACATTCAACTCGGGAAAATCTTAAACCCTGGATTCGGTCAAATTTTCGATTTTTTCAGGGCCTCCCCTTGTAAAACTCCCCAACACCCAAAACGGCCTGAAATTCATATAAAACTAGAAAAAACAAAAGGGGTTCATCGATGAACCCCCAAAAACATTTTTCATAAAAATCAGACGTAAAAAGTTTCATTTTGCGACCGAGTTTCGAAAAAAAATTTGAAGCTTAAAAATGCGTAAAATATTATACAAGTTCAATGGAAAATTTATGTTTTCTTAACACAAAAAACCCCATAAACCTTCCTTAATTCAGGCTGAAAAAGATGATTTCTTTCGTGAAAATTAGGAATATTTCTTAAACCCTAAATCAACCGGAAAATTAAATAAAATTACATTCCACTCGGGAAAATCTTAAACCCTAGATTCGGTCAAATTTTCGATTTTTTTAGGGCCTCCCATTGTAAAACTCCCCAACTCCCGAAACTCCCAAACTCCCCAATTGCGTTTGGTGCCTTGCGTCGCCATGATGGTGGGCAGAGCCCTCAATGGTTCTCCCACCACGTTCACCACGTAGTGAGGCGCGCGGTCCGTTCTTATCACTGGCCTGGGCTGCCAGCCCTTGGACAGGATCGACGACACAACTCGTCCTTCTGGTCTTGCCACCTTACTCATAACGGAACGGAACTGGTGGCCCTGGAACAAGTTGCTCCAATACGCTCGCAATCGATGTGCGTAAGCGCCTGCTTGTGCTGCATCAAAGGACACTGGTCGGCCAATGACGCTGGCAATGTACGGGAACACCTCGTCCCTGATCTTGGTCCCGGGCCTGTGCGACAATGGGGACACGTTCTCCAGGATGTGTCCTGGGGGCTTCTGCTGCTGTAACTGTTGCAGCGTGGATAGAAGCCGAACCACTTCGTAAAACAATTTGCTATGCCTGCCGTCCAGGCCCGTAAGCGTCCCAGCAGGGGAAAGGTCCTGGCATGGGAACCCACACACCATGACCCACTGACGTCCTCGAAGAGCTCCTGCCCGTATGAAGTCAGCGCTTGTCGTGTCGCGCAGATCTTGGGGTAGAGCCCCAAATTCTACCGCGCTGGGCGAGATGAGGTCAGGGTATCGTCGTAGCAGCGCAGTGCATCTGGCTCTGGCCACTGCCTGGCTGCTTGGTGATATGTCTTGATATAGGTATTGGTCCACCTTCATGCCACTGCGAAGCAGCATCTCCAGACCAGCACAAACTGGCTGTACGGGATGTACGGGAACACCTCGTCCCTGATCTTGGTCCCGGGCCTGTGCGACAATGGGGACACGTTCTCCAGGATGTATCCTGGGGGCTTCTGCTGCTGTAACTGTTGCAGCGTGGATAGAAGCCGAACCACTTCGTAAAACAATTTGCTATGCCTGCCGTCCAGGCCCGTAAGCGTCCCAGCAGGGGAAAGGTCCTGGCATGGGAACCCACACACCATGACCCACTGACGTCCTCGAAGAGCTCCTGCCCGTATGAAGTCAGCGCTTCGTCGTGTCGCGCAGATCTTGGGGTAGAGCCCCAAATTCTACCGCGCTGGGCGAGATGAGGTCAGGGTATCGTCGTAGCAGCGCAGTGCATCTGGCTCTGGCCACTGCCTGGCTGCTTGGTGATATGTCTTGATATAGGTATTGGTCCACCTTCATGCCACTGCGAAGCAGCATCTCCAGACCAGCACAAAGGCCTCCACATGGCTCGTAGCATACTACACCTTCCTCCCGAGCTTGCGAGAAGAACTGCTTGCTCAACACCCTGGTGTCCACCTTCTCGGGCTTCAGGATACGTTCGCCTTCGAAGTACTCGTTGCTGTACACCGCGGGACTCCCTTCACCATGCGTGCCTCGCGTAGGTCGTGTCAGGCTCAGCGCTTTCCACGCTGCCCTCGCCAACCTTCCAGAGTCGATCACCAATTCGGGAAGATCAGTGTCGAACATCGCCACCTGGTTGCACTCCAACTCTTCCTGGTGGTGCAAATCGAACAAGCGATGCGCTGGCCCCGTGCCCAACTGCTCCACGGCAGCCCTCTTGCAATAGTTGGCAACTTGGACCTCTGGCGTGACCTCGTCCCCTGGGGAAACCTCCCCAGCCAACATGAAGCACAGGTGATCACGGAAATCCTTACCGCGCACTTCCCCCACGCCTGCGTGAAGCGCAGTCACCTTTTCTCTCTCGTGCCTTGCCCCAGTCTCGTCTGTCGTGGTTGGCAACGGGTAGCGAGAGGGCACGTCAGCGTTGCTGTTATTGGCTCCTGGGCGATACTGCACCGTGAAGTCGAACTCCTGCAAGCTGATTGCCCAACGTAAGTGCTGACCCTGAAGATCAGCCTTCTCCATCAACGTGGTGAGCGGTGAGTGGTCAGTCACCAGCGTGAAGTGTACTCCGTGCAGGTACTGTCTCAATGTGCGCACTGCCCACACCACTGCAAGCATCTCACCCTTGAAGCTGGCGTACTGCCTCTCTGTCTTACTCAAAGATCGGCTGATCGCCATGCAGATGTACTCCTTGCCATCGTCATCCTTCTGGCCCAGCACTGCGCCAATGCCGTAGGTGCTCCAATCAGTATACAATATGAGGGGTCTGTCGTAGTCGATGGGCCTCAGACATCTCCCAGAGCAGAGCGCGTCCTGCAGCTCCTGGAGTGCTCGGTCTTGATCCTTCCCCCAAGCTCCCTTGATGTCAGTGATCTCTTTCTTGAGCAAGTCGTTGAGAGGGCGGGCCATCTCTGAGTAATTTGGCCCTCCTGGCTCACCCACTAAGCCCTTGTAATAGTTCATCATGCCCAGGATGGAGCGAAGCCCCGTCTTGTCTTGCGGCCTCGGAAGCTCCTGGATGGCCTTGCACTTCGCCTCCTGCGCGCCAATGGAATTGTGCCCAATGCGGTAACCCAGAAAGTCCACCGTGGCTGCACCGAAAGTGCTCTTGCCTGCGTGCAATCTTATGCCTGCGTCCCCCAAGGTACGTAACACGTCCTCAACGTCCTTCAGATGCTGCTCGGGCGTGGAGTCTGTGTAGACCACCACGTCATCTACGTACGCCACAGTACAGTGCTGCAAATGGCGCAACTCGTAATCCATGATCCTCACGAACGCAGATGTTGCCCCAGCTGCCCCAAACGGCATCGAGGTGTACTGGTAGAGCTGATTCTTCCACCAGAACGCCGTCTTGCTTCTGTCCTCTTCCGTGGCCATGGGAATCTGGTGGAAGGCTTTGGTGGCGTCCAGCGTAGTCTTGAACTTGGCCTTCGCGACCTTCTGGTAGAGCTCTTCTGGTCGGTGTGGAAGCGTGTTGTCCTTGAGGGAGTGCCGGTTGACACCCCTGAGGTCCACGCAGAACCTCGTCTGGGTCAAAAGGCCGGTCTCATGATCCTTCTTGCCAGCCACGACGACGTTGCTCGCATGCCTGCAATGCTTGGCTGCCGGCTCTATGAAGCCATACTCCAGGAGTTCCTTGCAGTGGATATCGATGATTTCCTGCTCGCCCGGGCTGTACTTCCTGGGCCTCTGGTAAGCGGCCTTGGATTCGTCTATAAAAGGAATAGAGAACGTGTTGTGCTCCGCCTTGCCCTTGTAGCCTGTAAGATCATGAGGACTGTTGGCAAACGTGGCCTTGCACCTGCGAAGAACATTTCGCATCTCCTCCCAGTGCTCCTCCTTGAAGTCAGGATGTCCTCCAAACGTGGCATTGAGCTCAGTGTCGAGCCACGCTGCCTCGTCCTTGGTCACTGTCGTGTCACCTAGGGGTTGGAGCTCGTCCAGCACGGTGTACGGCAAGACCTCATCCTGCTCCGCGATGTTGGCTTCCCAGCCCGGCTCCCATTGCCTCGAGGACTGCTGGGCCTCCCATGAAGTGCAGGGGGATGCACCCCAAGCACTGCGCGCGGGCGACATGGCATTGTGCATGGGCACGCTCTCAGCCAGCTTGCCAGCGACCCACAAAACCCCGCACAAAAGCAGAAAAAATCGCAAAATTCTGTTGAAGCGCACTGCGGCTGCTGGCGAGTTCGAAGCGAAGAAGCACGCCCATACTCTCCACCCCCCGTGCGCCAAGCGAGTACTCCCACCAGCGGCGGTGAAGACCACGATTGCAAGGACCAGCGCGACATAAGCGGCCTGCGCGATGCAATGAAGCCGAAGGTTGCGCCGAAGCTGCGCCCAGCGCGCTGCAAAGCGAGGTTTGTTCAACCTGGCCGGCAAAGCGGGCAGGCGCACGCGGCCCAACAGGAAAACTTGAGACCAACGTAAAGACGGAACGCCCCATCCACGGCCACGTCGAACGTGATGTGCGTCCAAAGGGTCGTCCGGGACATGAAGGGCGTGGCACGCCACATCCTCCGCGAAGACGCTGGCACAGACCCAAAGCCAAGCAAGGACGGCGATCAGGAGGGCGGCCGCACACCGTGACCAGCACGTCAAGAAAATGACCACAGCGCGTAGGGGCACGACCGTCCAACCTTCGGCATGAACACGGTGCACTCCAGCATAAATGCCCGTGGTGCGCAGGACAAGCAACCCAACGTACCAAACGCAGGCGAGGGCCCATAAGACCCAAACGTCATAGCATGCACGACGGGGACGACGTCGAGCAGTCGACCACCACACCGGCAGCCAGTTCAAAAACGAGGCCACAAAGCGCCCCCACCAAATGCGAAAAGGGCACCATGTCAAGTGCCACGATATCGCCTCCCACATCGCCCAGACGGCGACCATGGGCACGGTACCTCGTACCAACCACCACCAAATCACTGCACTGCCTGCAAGCGAAACACACGCCCGCAGGACTCCTGGCCGTAGGTGGACCGCCCGTGCAGGCAGCCCACGGCCACAGCGTCGGTTGTGCATCAGGGCTGCCCGCCCGCTGTACCCGGGGAGCCCTCTTGAAAATGCGCTTGCCCGCGCTGCGCCTCACGCCGTTCGTCTGTATAATGCTGGAACGCTTGCGTAGCCTCACTCCAATTGGAGAGAGCTGGAGAAGGAGGACGGCGTGGGCCGTGGCCGGCTGGGATCCTGGACGTCCGCGGCGCGTGGACGACATGGGTAGCAGCCCCACGGCGGTCAACGGAAGGGGCAGGCGCATGTGCAGCACCACCTACGGTCGGCTGATGCTCGAACGTCCTGGGAGGAGGCGGCCATTGATGACGCGCAGGGGGGTCGCGAACCTCGTCCACATTCCTTGACCAGCGTGTATCCACGTGCTCTGACCTCACGGCCAGACGAGCCTCACGGGCGGGCGGCTGCGGCGAGAGAAGGCGCGCCTCCAAGTGGCTCAGGGCCGTCTGCAACCAGGGCACGGCTGTTTCCGAGTAACCCCACTGCACGTGAGTGAACTTCCGGTCGTCCCGCCCAAGATACTCGTTTGTGAACTCCGTCCGCCAAGGCAGACACCGTTGATCATCCATGAAAATATAATGCACTGGCGTGGCGTTCGGGTGCGCCTTGCAGCGCAGCACGTGCGCCGACCCAAGCTCCACGTACTTGCACAGCGTGAACTCGATGTTCCTTGCATAGCCTCCGTCGAGCGTGTGTCCTGAGGCACGATGCGACAGATCAGCATAAGCGGACATGATGGCCTCCAACAGGTTGGCAGACACCGTCTGTCCCCCAAGAGGGAGGCGCCAGCCCAGCTGCCCGCAAGAGATTGTCTTGTCGTGCTTCCTGGCGACTGCGCTGGTGATGCCCGGATGTTCCCGCATCCTGAGACCCCGCTCCTGGTTGCACACGCCCAGCTCATACACAATCCGCTGGTCCCGGCAGCGGTTCGTATGTGCCACGGCAAACTTCACCATGAAGACGGTGAGGTTGCGGTGTTCCCTCAAGCTGCGCACCTCTGCCACGGTCAGAAACCTGCCCACCGCACTGACGGATGAGGTGGCCATCCGCACGGCATCCCAATCCGACCCCGCCGGAGATGGAGGCCTCGTAGGAGACCGAGACAGCTGACGCGCCCGTGGCGGACTCGGAGGTGAAGAAGGTGCGCCTCCCGAGGAACGCGGCCGGGCGTCACGCGAGTCCGCCCATGTGCCAGCGTCGCTCGCAGCAGGCGATGCAGGGGGCAATTCCCGTTGAGAAGGACGAGCGGCAGCGGCGCAAACGATTTGAGATGACGGCGCATGAGAATCCTCCACGGGCCCACTGTCGCTGGATGCCGGCGATGGAGTAGGCCCATGCATGAGGGCTAGGAAGGCGCTGGTGCGTGGCGAGCCCGGCGGCGAGCCACTGGCGGACCTGGTACGAGAAGGGCCAGCGGCAGCCTGAGGTGGCACAGCGGCAGCTCGAGATGGGCCTGCTATGGCCTGGGATGGCACTGCCACAGCCCGAGATGGTCCTGCCACAGCGGCGGGGACAGGTGGCTGCGCAGGGGCACGCTTAGTGAGCCGTAAACGAGCCATGTCATCGGGCGGTGGTGGCCTACGCTTCGCGTCCGCATCGAGCGCCTCGTGGCCCTGCCGCCTGGTGTCGACTGACTTGAGCATCTTCCGCATCTCCCCCAGGCGCACGTACTCCTGGGCGGCAGCATTCTCGGAGAACACCCTGCCAGGTCCCCCAAGACCATCCCCCACTGGGTAGTACTTGGTGCTGGAATCCGAGAAGACGAGCTCCAGAGGAGGTGTCTCGTCGCCATGTCGAGTATACTGGCGGAGTATGCCGTCAGAGAGAGCCTCAATATCCACTGGGCAGAGGTATCGGAGCAGCTGGTACGTCCAGACGCCCGTACTCTCGTACCAGTGAGGGAGCTGGAGCTCACCCAGAACCTCCTCGCTATTGAACACGCGCACATGAGACAGCGTGCAGTGCAGCAGATCAAGCTGCTGCGTGGCTGCGCTCGGTTGAACACAGAAGACGCGCTTCCTCAAATCCCACATAAGGGTGCCAGTGACTTCACCACTGGGGTACTTGAGCAGCGACTGGAGCGTGTTCTGCAGCTTCTGGATTGGGTTGTAGTCGCACTGCACCCTGTTGACCTCCCGGGGCCTGACGACGTCCTGCTTACTGGCCGAGGACGGCACATGCGTCATGTAGTCGCCATCGAGCACCCAGCAGTTCTTCTGATCGTCGTGCGTCAGCTTTTGGTCCACATACAGCCAGTTCGGGGCCATCAGCTGGTGCATGCTCACCCACTTCTGTTCGAGGCAGCGGGCGAACTCCACGCAGACATGCTCACAAGAGGGCCTGCTCGGCATGTCCTGGCCGGGGTTCTGGAGGATGCGGCAGAGGCGCGCGATGTGATGCCGGTCCAGATACAACCTCTGGTCCGACCAGTGATAATCGAGCGGGGTGTCCAGCGACGGATGGTCCCCAGCATTTACCCGTGAAGGACTCCGTGTCCAGTCGGTGACCCACTTCGCGTGCCCACCCTTCCAAGGGTCCGGCTCCTTGTAGCACTGCTCGAGCAGGTGCTCCGACTCTTCCTGCACGGCGGGCGTCAACAACGGCAGGCTACTACGTCGGCCGCCCTCAAGAGAGCACACCTGACTGCGACATTGCGCCTCAATCTCTGCTCGCGTGGGAATTCGATGTCGTGGGAGATCAGCAGGTGGTCTCGGCGAAGGAGGTTGTGACGTCACTGGTGACTCGTCATTGTCGTGGATGTGCTCATGCCGAATCCCAGAAGCCGCGAATCTCTCCTCGCTCGTGCTCAGAGGCGTGTGTCTCAGCCAATCACACTCCAGTCCCGGTCCGAAAATCTCTGACTGCAGACACACCACCGGGTCCACACGCCTGGGCAGGTCAGGACGCTTGGGTGGCGTCATGTCCACCAGCGGAAGCACCACCTGGGCGTTCATGCCCAGGATCGTTGGCGCATGCGATACGGCCACTCCACTCCCAAGCTTGATATCAATCATCAGGGAGTTCTTCAATGGCCCAGTACCTATCAGCAGGTCCCACGAGTTTTCTGGCTCGAAGGTCACGAAGGCGTACAGTCGGTGCAGCGTCATGTGCGGCGTGCCCGCAGCGAGGATGACGTCCACATAGCAGTAATGCGTGAACTTCGTTGGGCTGTTGTCACACCTGGTGACCTTTGCGCCAGTGCGGGCCTCGTACACCGTGAGGCCCAGCCGCCTCACAACCGCAATAGAGATGATGTTGCAGTTTGCGCCGGTGTCCATGAGGATCGCCCGATACAACATGAGCTCTCCACCCGATGACACCAACGCCAGACCCTCGTATAACGTGGCGTTCTGCAGTTTGCAGATGGGCTGGACCTGAGCCATGAGCAACACCTGTTCGTCGGTCAAATGCTGCTTCATCTTTGCCCTCAGCGTGTCGTAGGCTCGGGTCTTGATGGTGCCAGCCCGCACATGTCCATGGTCACTGAAGTCTACCACCCCCAGGTCGTCCACGCAAGCAGCGGCTGCACACCGGGCGGCGGCGCTGTCGACCACGCCATTAGGCATCTCGTCCAACGGCACCTCCTCGACTGCACAGTGTTCTGCACCATCTGCCTGACCTCTCACCTGTTGCACCATCGTGTCGAGTGGATGCTCCAGTTCGTGCTCGTTGACCTCAGTGGGCTGCTCTGGCTCCTGCTCGTTGGCCTCGATGGGCTGCTCTGTGGCATCACGTGGCTCGTTGCCCATGAGCTCCTCCAGCGCCAGGAGGTTCTCGAAGTCCTTAGGCAGATCAATGGCGTGCTGAGATATCAGGATGGCCGCGATTTGTGAGCAAGAGCGCACGGCACTACGCAAGTTGGACGCCAGCATAGGAACCATCCGAGGCCAGCTGCCCCACCCCCTGCAGTTGTGCACATACCTATCATTACACGTACACAATGAAAGCCGTGCATGCTTTGCCCGTGCAGTGCCCTCGCAGGTGTGTGATGGCTGCCCTTGAATAGTTCCTAAAACGCGAGAACTCCGCAAGTTCGCGCGATATAGGAACCATCCGAGGCCAGCTGCCCCCACCCCCTGCAGTTGTGCACATGCCTATCATCCCCCGTGCGTACACAATGAAAGCCGTGCAGGCTTTGCCCGTGCAGTGCCCTCGCAGGTGTGTGGTGGCTGCCCTTGAATAGTTCCTAAAACGCGAGAACTCCGCAAGTTCGCGCGATATAGGAACCATCCGAGGCCAGCTGCCCCACCCCCTGCAGTTGTGCACATGCCTATCATTACACACATGAAAGCCGTGCATGCTTTGCCCGTGCAGTGCCCTCGCAGGTGTGTGATGCTGCCCTCTTCGCAGGTGTGTGATGGCTGCCCTTGAATAATTCCTAAAACGCGAGAACTCCGCAAGTTCGCGCGATATAGGAACCAACCAGTACCGATGGCCAGCTGCCCCCACCCCCTGCAGTTGTGCACATGCCTATCATCCCCCGTGCGTACACAATGAAAGCCGTGCATGCTTTGCCCGTGCAGTGCCCTCGCAGGTGTGTGATGGCTGCCCTTGAATAGTTCCTAAAACGCGAGAACTCCGCAAGTTCGCGCGATATAGGAACCATCCGAGGCCAGCTGCCCCACCCCCTGCAGTTGTGCACATGCCTATCATTACACGTACACAATGAAAGCCGGGCATGCTTTGCCCGTGCAGCGCCCTCGCAGGTGTGTGATGGCTGCCCTTGAATAGTTCCTAAAACGCGAGAACTCCGCAAGTTCGCGCGATATAGGAACCATCCGAGGCCAGCTGCCCCACCCCCTGCAGTTGTGCACATGCCTATCATTACACGTACACAATGAAAGCCGTGCATGCTTTGCCCGTGCAGCGCCCTCGCAGGTGTGTGATGGCTGCCCTTGAATAGTTCCTAAAACGCGAGAACACCGCAAGTTCGCTCGATATAGGAACCATCCGAGGCCAGCTGCCCCACCCCTTGCAGTTGTGCACATGCCTATCATCCCCCGTGCGTACACAATGAAAGCCGGGCATGTTTTGCCCGTGCAGAGCCCTCGCAGGTGTGTGATGGCTACCCTTGAATAGTTCCTAAAACGCGAGAACTCCGCAAGTTCGCTCGATATAGGAACCATACAGTACCGAGGCCAGCTGCCCCCACCCCCTGAAGTTGTGCACATGCCTATCATCCCCCGTGCGTACACAATGAAAGCCGTGCATGCTTTGCCCGTGCAGCGCCCTCGCAGGTGTGTGATGGCTGCCCTTGAGTAGTTCCTAAAACGCGAGAACTCCGCAAGTTCGCGCGATATAGGAACCATCCGAGGCCAGCTGCCCCACCCCCTGCAGTTGTGCACATACCTATCATTACACGTACACAATGAAAGCCGTGCATGCTTTGCCCGTGCGTGCAGCGCCCTCGCAGGTGTGTGATGGCTGCCCTTGAATAGTTCCTAAAACGCGAGAACTCCGCAAGTTCGCGCGATATAGGAACCATACAGTACCAAGGCCAGCTGCCCCCACCCCCTGCAGTTGTGCACATGCCTATCATCCCCCGTGCGTACACAATGACAGCCGTGCATGCTTTGCCCGTGCAGAGCCCTCGCAGGTGTGTGATGGCTACCCTTGAATTGTTCCTAAAACGCGAGAACTCCGCAAGTTCGCTGGATATAGGAACCATCCGAGGCCAGCTGCCCCCACCCCCTGCAGTTTTGCACATGCCTATCATTACACGTACACAATGAAAGCCGTGCATGCTTTGCCCGTGCAGTGCCCTCGCAGGTGTGTGATGGCTGCCCTTGAATAGTTCCTAAACCGCGAGAACTCCGCAAGTTCGCGCGATATAGGAACCAAACAGTACCGAGGCCAGCTGCCCCCACCCCCTGCAGTTGTGCACATGCCTATCATCCCCCGTGCGTACACAATGAAAGCCGTGCATGCTTTGCCCGTGCAGTGCCCTCGCAGGTGTGTGATGGCTGCCCTTGAATAGTTCCTAAAACGCGAGAACTCCGCAAGTTCGCGCGATATAGGAACCATACAGTACCGAGGCCAGCTACCCCCACCCCCCGCAGTTGTGCACGCGCGCGGGGGCGGGAGTGCCCCACGCGCGGATATCACCATCACGCGCGCGGGGGCGGGAGTGCCCCACGCGCGGATACCACCATCACGCGCGCGGGGGCGGGAGTGCCCCACGCGCGGATACCACCATCACGCGCGCGGGGGCGGGAGTGCCCCACGCGCGGATACCACCATCACGCGCGCGGGGGCGGGAGTGCCCCACGCGCGGATACCACCATCACGCGCGCGGGGGCGGGAGTGCCCCACGCGCGGATACCACCATCACGCGCGCGGGGGCGGGAGTGCCCCACGCGCGGATACCACCATCACGCGCGCGGGGGCGGGAGTGCCCCACGCGCGGATACCACCATCACGCGCGCGGGGGCGGGAGTGCCCCACGCGCGGATACCACCATCACGCGCGCGGGGGCGGGAGTGCCCCACGCGCGGATACCACCACGCAGCACTAGAGGAGCTTTGAAGGGTGCTTGGCTGAAATGAATTTGACGGACGTTGAACTCTTGTAATAAAGCTATGGGATATTCCGCCGCAGGCGCCGAAATGTTGGCATTTCTCATGTGTTTTGAGCAATTTTCAGTGGTAATCTGTTGCGATTAGGGCTGAGTACCCGCACCCCCCACTCTGCTTTCGTGGCAGTTTTCAAGGCAGTTGTTATTACTCACAATATCAGAATTAGGCAGATTTTTCGAGCGGCCGCTAGCGCGGGGCTTTTTTTCTCCCCCCCCCCTAGCAGCAGCACTTTCGGCCTGGGGGGGGGG
>LGRX02030191.1:0-27139 GCA_001247695.2 Cymbomonas tetramitiformis
CGGTCAGGGCTCCCCGTTGGACCTTCGGTTTTGCTCCACTCGCGCGGTCAGGGCTCCCCGTTGGACCTTCGGTTTTGCTCCTCTCGCGCGGTCAGGGTTGTAGCCTCCAGGATGGGGGACGCTGAGGCGCCTTCCGCGCGCCACTGGAGCGTTTGGTGTCTTGGAAGTTTGGGCTTTTGGAGCTGAGCCAGATGTCTGCCGCCTGCCTGGGGTGCCCGCGGGGTTGAAATGCTCGCTCTGGGCAGGTGGAGCGGTGGGCCCGCGCGGAGGGCAGCGCGTTTGTGTCTGTGCCGGAGATCGGATGGCACGAGTTCGGCAGCTCTCTTGGGAATGGCGACGACGATGACGACTGTGGGTGAGCCACGCCCACCTTGTGCCCATTCCTGCGGCTGCGGACGCCGGCGCGGGCAAATGCTGCGGCTGCCGCCACGCTGCGTGTGGAGTGACACGAGTGGTCGCATGTGAATCCATGAAGCAGTTCCTGGGGAGGGTGTCGGCGCCAGCGGTGCCTACCTCCCCCATGTTCGATCGTGCACAACTGCCCTCCGTGCTCTCATCTGCTCCGTACTGATCAGCTGCGAGCTCGGTGGTCCCAGGAGCGCCACCGTGCATGCAATCACCGCACTGGCGCTTCGTGACCGTCCATTTCTTTCACCTGGGAGCAGTGCCAATAAATAAATTAACAAATAAGCAATTCAGGACCCGGGCGAGGGTCGCCAAGTGATACGAGGGTTACGTTACAGTATTTTGCTGGCAGAAGACGTTTGCTGCCAGGTAAGTAGAGGGAGAGCCGTTTAGCAAATGTGCGGAGATCCCCAGAACGACGCCGGATTACACCCCGGATCCGGCGCATGGCTCAATCTCGCGAGAGCACGGCTTGCCCCCGGAGAGTGGTGAAGATATATTCGGGTGAACAAGCGCAGTGACACCCAAACTTGGGGTCCGGCGGTGTCCTGCGATGGCAACTTATTGCAAGAGAACTTCCGAAGAACACCAAACACAAATGACCAAGGCGGTTCATTCAAAATGAATTTACATCTAGGGTCAGTTACTTAGTTCCTTAGGTGGTGAAAGTCAAAACTTGACAGGTAAAGGGGTCCCGGGTGCAACCAGAGCAGACCCCAAGCCTGGGGGCTGTCTGGTCCCAGAGTCCCGGGTACACCCCCCTCCCTTCCCTTCTCCCAGGCTGTGGGCGGGTGGTTGGACAAAACTGAAGCACTAGTCTCACTGAACTTTTAACGTTGATGTCTCCACTAGTGTGTCAAGGAGTCTCGAATAATTTGCTGGTCATTGAAGAGTGAGCTGCAAACAACATTTTTTTTGTTATTTCTACTTCCTAGAAAGGACGGTTGTCCAATCCTGCAACAGCAGGATCTAATCATTGATCAGCTAAACTACATCCACCAACCGGTGGCCTCTTCTAGTGTCATCAAATCCAAAGCTACCAACGTGGTCTGCTGAGGAGCCCTTCAACTTGGCCAATTTGACAACCAGGGTCAGCTCATCTCAGCCCTTTGAGCGAGTGTCATAAGTTGATGTTGTCGAAGAGGAAGAAGTCGGTATCCGCAACAAGGACAAGGGTTAGGCGCATTGGAATGATGCAGGTTTTGTTAGGATGTGGTCACAGGGATGTTGTGAGAAAGAAGGTGTGGCTGGGCATGTGCTGTTTCCTGCAGGGGCAAGACATTGACCCATAAGGAAAAGCTAGAGAAGTTGGCGGTGGATCGCCTCGGGTTCATATTCAGCACGTACCACATCCGGTGCGTGTGCTGCGGCCGGGGGGACGATGGGGGGCAACCACAGGGGCGGGGAGCCGAGTGCGGTTCGCATTCAGCAGGAGCCTGCATCAGTGCATCATGTTGCTCCGCATGCGGCATGCGCCCCTTTGCGGTGGCCCCTGGCAGCCCATGGCGGCTCCAGCGCCCATCGACACGCGCCTCGCATGCACCTCATCAGCAGAGTATGTCCATCGCTTATCACAGCAGGGTGCCTTGAGCTGTTGCCGGTCCAATAGGGTGTCGACTGCCTTGGAATTGGCACCAGGCTAAGCGTGTACACAATACATGTTTGCTATTATCATGGGGGGAGTGCCATCGACGTGCGGAGAAACATCAGAGAGCGTTTGCGAATTTGGCTTCCAGGAGGCCCACGCGCAGAGCGGCGTTAAAATCTGAGTGTCAGAAGTTTCGTATCGACGGCCAGATCCGGATTCATAGGATCCACAAGGAGACCGCCGCTCGTTTACGATGAGAGCGAAGCTCGATAAACGGGTGAGGAGTACTGACTACACCGTGGTAGCGGCCGCAGGGCATGGTGGTATGAGCTGGCGGACTTGTTGCGCAAGTTGGCGTTGGTCGGGGCCGTGAACTTCGTGCCGACAGCAGGGGGCACCCAGCTCCTCGTGGCGCTCGCTATCTGTTTCACATTCATCGTGCTCAACTGTGTGCTGAGCCCAGGTGTGAATCTCATCGGTGGCCTCGCTCAGGTGGGAAGTGAAGAGCTCCACCTCTCATCCCGAGCGTGCTGAGCATGCGCCGCTGGTTGCCGTCGAGCTACTGCCACCGCTGCTCTTAGCCCAAGCCGCGATGCCACTTGCAGTCTAGCTGGCGCTGCTCTCAGCGCATAGGGGAGAGTTGTGGTACTTCAGCCAGCCGACTGTGCACATTCTGTGCTCTTGGCAGCCTCTTAACCCTTGACTCTGACTCGGCCCGGGTATATGTGATGCAGACGTGGATGAGATAGTGGACCGCTTCACCCTGATGGCGCTGTTTCAGCTGTACCTAACCCTCATCGTCGGGCTTGCTCTCAAGATGCGGGAGGAGCAAGAGGAGGAGCAAGAGGAGGAGTTCTCGGACAACGTCATCGGTGTGGTGCTGCTGGTGCTGGATTTGCTCATCTTCGTGACTCCTGTGTGTATGCTGCTCTGGCTGTTCACGGCCCCGTATGTCCCCAAGATCCAGCAGGTGGGGAAGCAGGCCGTGGACTTGGCAAACGGCGTGTTCTTGAAAAGTCTGGCGGCGTGGCGCCAGCGCACCCGGCAGCTTCAGGAAACTGCCGCGAGGCGGATGAGCCACAGCGCCTCCATGTCCTCCTCCAGCACCCTCTTGCAGATCAAGGAGAACCCACTCTTCGCCATCATCGAGCGCTCGAAGCTGGCCCTGCCTGGTGAGTGCGTGGTGCCCGTGAGCATGCCTTGGGGTTAGCAGCCCATGGAGCCCATGGCGCCTGGTTGCAGGTTGCTGGACATCAGGATGCCGCGACCAGCGCATGCTCCGATGTGATCCATCTTGAGATGACGAGAGCCTTCAGCGGTTTCAAAGTGACACGATGCCTTTGCAGAGTTGACGGGTCTGACTTCGGTCACCGTCCCTGACTTAACCTCACTACAGCCTCGTGACGATGGGTTTTGGGTGCGGCAGGCCATCAGACGAATGGTGATGGCGCCGCGCCCGAGGGGGGCAAAGCGGATGCCCCGCGCGCTTTTGAGCTGGCACAATTTGCAGACTCGCCGGCCGTGAAGGTGTGGATACCCACGATCCCTGCTTCTCTTCCTTTCGCATTTGACCCATTTTCATCCATTGGCCGCATATCTTGGAACAGCCAACAACACTGTTGAAATGTCGGCGTTCCTCCCACGGCATCATTAAATTATAGCAGTGGTTTCCTGAGGTCACTTATTTCCAAACCGAAAGTTATTGCAAGGTACACAATGTTCACAACACCAAACACATGCGTTGGTAATAAACAAAGTTTTATTCCAAATGTTACATCTAGAGTTAGCTAGTTGTCCTAGTTCCTTAGGTGGTGGTCTGTCAGACTTTGACAGGTAAAGGGGTCCCGGGTGCGGCCAGCACAGCCCCTAGGCCTAGGGGTTGACTGGCCCCAGAGTCCCGGGTACCCCCTCCCCCCTTCCCTTCTCCCAGGTTGTGGGCGGGTGGGTGAACAAATCTGGTGCACTAGTCAGGTTGAAATATTTACTCTTCTGCCTCCACTAGTGTAGCAAGAAACAGGTATAGTTTGCGGCTCATCGAAGAGTGAGCTGCAAATCCCTTGGTCCTATCATTTCTAGTTCCCAGAAATGGTGGCTAGCCAATCCTACTCCCGTAAGATCTAAAAGGAATCCCAAATGGTTCCATCCACCAACCAGAGGTTGGGAATGTCTCATCACTCATCTTCACATCGACGTGGTCTTGCTGTGAGGCCTCACGAAGAGAGCCTGCTGGGCTTGGGCTTCTGTCTCACAGACGCACCAAAAATCATCTAAAAATCCTACCGTCGCGGAAAACCCGTGACCCCGCATGAATCTCAGCAGTGCGGCGTCACCTCATGAAACTTACCAGGGGCAGCCCGATGCCCAAACGAGAACCGGAGGTCAGCAACCAGGCCGTTCCACCTGTAGGTGTGGTACTTCAAGTACTGAAGCGCGATCGGCAAGTGTCTTTAAGCGCTCTTAATGTCAACCGTAATCATGAAATACTTGGGCCTCAGAAAGGCCAAGGCATCCGTCACTGATTGCCACTTATGCTCGGGAATTTCCGTCGCAGAGTTTACCGACAAGTCATCCCCTTCAGAGTAGTTGTGAACTACCCTGATCTTTTCAAAGTTAGAATGGTCCTTGTCGACCACTCCAACACCGTGTGTCGCACCGGCGCGTGACTCTGGATTCGGGACCACGCGCCTGTGTTTCAACTCCTCGTTGTGTAGCGCATCAACCTTGTGCTCAAAACCTTCGCGGACGTAATTCTTCCCCGTCATACAAACCGCGTCAGGGTCAAACTTCCATCCCACTCCCACGGACACCGATCTAACCAGCGAGTCCACACACGGATCATCTCGAAATACCATTGCCCATCTGTGCGCGCGTTCCGTAACAACGGGAACGGCCGCGTCTACAGCCTCGGTCGCTGACTTGAACTCATTCAGCGCATCAAGGAAAACCCCGTGAACACTCAGATCAATCTCCGACCACTGATCCTGCCAAGACGAAAGTAATTCCTCAAAAACCTCCGATTTTGGATCGAACTCCGGTTTCGACCACACCTTCTCCCCTAACACCTCACACGGGTTTAGAGGTGTTAGGGGAGAAGGTGTGGTCGAAACCGGAGTTCGATCCAAAATCGGAGGTTTTTGAGGAATTACTTTCGTCTTGGCAGGATCAGTGGTCGGAGATTGATCTGAGTGTTCACGGGGTTTCCCTTGATGCGCTGAATGAGTTCAAGTCAGCGACCGAGGCTGTAGACGCGGCCGTTCCCGTTGTTACGGAACGCGCGCACAGATGGGCAATAGTATTTCGAGATGATTCGTGTGTGGACTCGCTGGTTAGATCGGTGTCCGTGGGAGTGGGATGGAAGTTTGACCCTGACGCGGTTTGCATGACGGGGAAGAATTACGTCCGCGAAGGTTTTGAGCACAAGGTTGATGCGCTACACAACGAGGAGTTGAAACACAGGCGCGTGGTCCCGAATCCAGAGTCACGCGCCGGTGCGACACACGGTGTTGGAGTGGTCGACAAGGACCATTCTAACTTTGAAAGGATCAGGGTAGTTCACAACTACTCTGAAGGGGATGACTTGTCGGTAAACTCTGCGACGGAAATTCCCGAGCATAAGTGGCAATCAGTGACGGATGCCTTGGCCTTTCTGAGGCCCAAGTATTTCATGATTACGGTTGACATTAAGAGCGCTTACAGACACTTGCCGATCGCGCTTCAGTACTTGAAGTACCACACCTACAGGTGGAACGGCCTGGTTGCTGACCTCCGGTTCCCGTTTGGGCATCGGATTGTCCCTGGTAAGTTTCATGAGGTGACAGCCGCACTGCTGAGATTCATGCGGGGTCACGGGTTTTCCGCGACGGTAGGATTTTTAGATGATTTTTGGTGCGTCTGTGAGACAGAGGCCCAAACCCAGCAGGCTCTCTTCCTGATTTTCATCCATTGGCCGCATATCTTGGAACAGCCAACGACACTGTTGAAATGTCGGCGTTCCTCCCACTGCATCATCAAATTATAGCAGTGGTTTCCTGAGGTCACTTATTTCCAAACCGAAATTGCATGCTCAGTACCAGCGTTTTGAGCTCTCTTTGACGCTTAACCACTCCTTAGTGTACACGTATTTTCGTATCCAGGTGGACGAGAATCCCAAGCTTGATATCTACGATGACTCAGATGATGAAGACTGTGGCATAGAAAATCTCTCAAAAACACCGTCGAGAAAAAGACGGTCCTCATTGTTGATGTCTCCGGAAGGGAGTGCTTTAGATAGCCTTGCATGTTCTTTGGGTGGCGTTGAGAATCCATTGTTTCGCTTGACAATGGACTCGACGTCTGCACATAGTCAGACGATGCACGAGGGCACGCATACGAACACAAACAAATAATGCTGATCATACATTTACGCAGAAAATAAGCGCAAAGCTCTTACAGTAATGAAACAGTAGTAATGAGCGTAGCGCCATCTCGAATGCATCCACATAAGTTGCACTTAGCAGAGCTGATTCATATATCGTTACTTTTTACGAGGCACGCACGGTGGATCTGAAGGTGTCTAGAAGATGCGAGCAGCCAAACAATCCTGATCGCCTTAATTGATATGTTATGCGTAAGAAGATGGCACGGCGATGCATACTATATTTAAAAACACCGTTATATTCGGGATGTGGGGTTTATAGTCCCCACGACCTGGCATTGCATATTAGTGTATCAGCGCAATGGTTAATATCATGCTGCATATGCATAATTGTGTATTGCTTTGGCAAAAGTCGATGCTGAAAATATATGCTCGGTGATATGTATGATTTTCAAAAGAATTGCCGTGGGATTACAGGGACAACTCGTCGTCAAATTATTTTTGCATTGTATGCGCGCGAGAATGCTTGGTTATTCATGTGACGAGGGCTCGGGAATGTATATTCGATACGGGGGTATAGCAGAGACTGCTGAATGATGAACTACGAACAAGCGAGTACTGCTGAACTTCCTGGAGTCATAGCATCGTTGTTTCTCAATCAAATATGCAGCAGCGTTCATAGACTTTGAATAAATAATGACAATCGAGACAAAGCAACTGATGGACTATGTCGATCAAGGAACATTCATCAGCAACAAGCAACAATGGTGAACCATGAAATAGAACGTCAGTTGGGTAAATGGTATTTTTAAAAGAAAAACAAACAAAAATGAATTAATTCAAAGGTAGATTCTCATTGACACTAAAACGTGAGGGGCGGTGTCTCTATACCGGTGGAAGATGAATGTGCAGCACTTCAAGTTGACATCGAAGAGACGATAGAGACGTCGCAAACAACCGCGGGTCCACCGCGCATAATCACAAGCCAATTGGATCATCGATAATGAACCAATCGATGGCAGACGTTTATGTTTCTGATTCGACAATCGCTCATTGGAATACACGTATTGTGCCAGGGGCACGACGACATATACTCGGAATGATGTTTTTTTATTGAACGTGCAAAGGTACACAATTCGGTTTTTACAATATACTGGATCAGGGCCAGACTGAGGTGCAAACGATAGTTTCGGTTCCGAGTTCTGAAGACCAAGCACTTCTCAAGTGCTCTACTTATTCACTCGTAACTCGGGCTGCAGGGTCAACCACCCGGGCACCCGATGTCACACCACGGCCCAACGTTCCATTCCTGATCCGATTTCGTTTCTAATTCCGATTCGTCATTCTCGATTCAGATGTCATATCGACGGGCTGACACGATGACCGTCATACAATACTGTCATACTATCATACTGTCATACTGTCATACCCCATACATCTGATACTCGATTTCATCGTCTTTCTGATCCCGATGCGAATCCGACCATCCCCCGAGGGTCTGACTTCGTAAGTACCACGATGACTACCCCACAGTACTGTCGTACTACTATAGTGGCATAGTGTGATAGTATCATACTGTCATATTGTCATACCCCGGACATCTGGTACTCATTCTCATCGTGATTTCAAGCCCAATTTCACTGTCATCGTGTCAATCCCAGATTACTCCCGATGACCCACACATATGCACAGACATATCGGCTCACGCTGTGCCTCCGGGCACAACTCTCCCCCCCTTGGGAGTGGTCTACCTCCTGGGATCACTCCACTAAGGTGCCTATCTAAGTTCCAGTTCTTAGGTTCTCTGGTTCCTTCTTAGTTCCAGTTCTTCAAACGGCAAATCATCAAATATGTCGAGTTGGGTATCCTTCGTCCATCATCATCACCATATGGGTGCCCAATCATTTTCGCTCCTAAGCCAGGGGGGAAGTGGAGGATGTGCTGTGATTAGCGTGCCCTTAATAACATCACCATAAAGGACACATATCCATTGCCACCTCATGATACCCTTCTTGAACAGCTTAAGGGGGCACGCTGGTTCAGCAGATTCGACTTCAACCAGTTTTTCCATCAGATCCCTATTCATCCAGACGACATCCATAAGACAGCAATACGGACTAGATATGGTTCATACGAGTGGACAGTGATGCCCTTTGGGTTAACTAACGCTCCTGCGACCGCTCTGCGTGTCGGAAACCGAGCATTCTTCGACTTCATTGATCAGTTCTTAGTCATCTTTATGGATGATACCATAGTGTACAGTCCAGATTTTGACACACACGTGAAGCACGTTCGCCAGTTCCTACAGCGCTGCAGAGAGCATCAGTTCTTCATCAGGCCTTCGAAGGTTGAGCTGTTCGTCAGAAGTATTGACTTTATCGGACACCACATCTCAGAGGCAGGCCTATCCATCATCGAAGACAGAATCCGTGCAGTCATGGCTATTCAGCCTCCAGTATCCTATGGGCCAACCGTTGGTAAACAGCCTCTACGCCGTATGGCTAAAGATGGCAAGTCTACAAGCCTTCGGTCATTCTTGGGCATGGTCGGCAAGTTTAGGAGATTTATTCCGAAATTCTCTAAGATTGCCGAGCCACTCAATCGCCTTCTGAAAGATAATGCAGAATTTGTCCGGGAATCTGAGCAGCAGCAGGCATTCGACAATCTCAAAAGTGCCATCTCCCACCAAACTATTGCGTTTCGCTGTTACCGTTGAATAACAGCAGCGTCACATATATTGTTCGTATAGAACCGTGACAGTTGCCCTCCAGCTCGTCGTCGCTGGTTGTGGGTGATTCAGAAGGTGAGGGAGGGAAACCGTCACCCTGGTGGGGGTCCTCGAGGATGGAGCCTGGTGGAGCTAGTGGGCCCGGTGGAACTAGGGGAACTGGGGGACCTTGCTTCCACCACTCACGGCGATATCTCTCTGGGGCCGAGGTCGCAGCCAGACTGCTGGCTAAAACGCTGTTTTTTGCTGTTTTTGCTGCTTTTAGGGGTCTGTAACTAGTTGCATGCCTGGAATGGGGCCATGATAGACCCTAGTATCCAACCTTACTGCTCGAAATCGGTCGGAACTGGCCTCAGACGAAGTTTGATTTTAAGATCTTGCAAGGCATGCTTGGGTCGAAAAGCCAACTGGAGCCCCCAGTGTTAAGGGAGTCGAATACTGCATTTTGAAGACGTTTGGAAGTATTTGCCGGAGTCCTTCTACAAAAAAAAAAAGGTTTTCGTAACGTAGAAATTGCGCAAATGTAGCCAAAAGTACAGCTCTCCCCCTGCAGTATTCCGTAAGTTATCACAGGTCCGTGGTTGAACGCGCGGAGTCGTTCAAAACGCACTAAGATACCAAATGTGCCAGGGGCACTACGACATGTACTCGGAATGATGTTTTTTATTGAACGTGCAAAGGTACACAATTCGGTTTTTATGATATACTGGATCAGGGCCAGACTGAGGTGCAAACGATAGTTTCGGTTCCGAGTTTTGAAGACCAAGCACTTCTCAAGTGCTCTACTTATTCACTCGTAACTCGGGCTGCAGGGTCAACCACCCGGGCACCCGATGCCACACCACGGCCCAACGTTCCATTCCTGATCCGATTTCATTTCTAATTCCGATTCGTCATTCTCGATTCAGATGTCATATCGGCGGGCTGACACGATGACCGTCATGCAGTACTGTCAGACTACCGTACTGTCATACTGTCATACTGTCATACCCCAGACATCTGATACTCGATTTCATCGTCTTTCTGATCCCGATGCGAATCCGACCATCCCCCGAGGGTCTGACTAAGTACCACGATGACTACCCCACAGTACTGTCATACTTCTTTAGTGTCATGGCATCATATTGTCATACCCCGGACATCTGGTACTCATTCTCATCGTGATTTCAAGCCCAATTTCACTGTCATCGTGTCATTCCCAGATTACTCCCGATGACCCACACATACGCACAGACATATCGGCTCACGCTGTGCCTCCGGGCACACGTATGCCATCGACGAATCCTAGTTTGCGACAGACCAAGCAAATGAGAATTTAATAGTGATTATATCGATATTTTCATTAGTATGTGGTCGCATCGTTTGTCTCATCAAAACTAACGTTTTCGAAACCCAATAGTCTGCGAGAAAAAATAACGCGGCCAAGGCTGAATTCACATACAATAAATAAATAATCACAATTTCAGGTGAACTTGAATGAAGTGCGGTGCCTTGTTTAAGTTTGAACAAGGCTACAATTCAAGCAATTGCAATATCTTTATGGCAGGAAAGATTGACCAGTAATTTAACAGGTTGAGCAACAGCTCCTCCAAATAGTTACTTCAAGTTAGAACAGCCTCCAAATGGGCAATATTCATGTCTTATACTTTCAAGGCGCGCAATTCATATCTCTAATCGATCTGTCCCATGTCGGCTGGCATATCATCATCTGCCACCTATACAAATCCTAATCAGAGAATCTGCATTTGGACAATCCTAATCAAGACAGTTGATTTCATTGTCCCTTGCCGATCTTTGCCTTCTTCCTACGAGGAGCCACGTCCAGCACTTCTTCTTCATCACTGTCACTGCTCATGGTGCATTTCAATTGAGTTATATACTCATGTGTCCAACATCTCGGATATTTCCTAGATTGCCTCTTCGTCTCTTCAGACACCCCAGCCTTATTCTCAACCATTGAAGTCAATCCAGTATCCGACCCATATGGTTTCTTTGGTGGTACATGAACAGTCTCCACCACAGAGGCTGGGGCATCCTCAGATATGGCCTCAGACTTCTGCTCGGTAATAGGCTGATCATCGGGCTGAACAGGTGAGGTCGGGGAGGTGCCCTTTGGTACCAGTGAAGTTCACCCTTCTCATCCATGATCAATTGCAGTCCCAGTCTCTTCAACCTTCGAGCTTCAGCTTGTTCTTCAGCATCGTCAGCTACCAAGTCATCGAACTCGCTGACGTCATCCTCGGTGTCATCATATTCGGGCGAAGTTGGCTCCCATTTCGGACTGGCAGTGTCCATGTCATATATGACACCCGCGTCATCTTTGTCATCCGAATCTGGTAGCTTCTCCTTACTGTTAGTGACACCTGCGTCATCATTGTCATCAGAATCTGGTAACTTCTCCTTACTCCAGGACACAACGCCTGTACCCGAATCTTCACTGTCCGTAGGCTCTGAGTGTATAGGCTTACGCCCCGTGTAGGGAATTCCACGATATTCGTCATCGTCAATCACAATCGTCGGATTCCAGTACGCATACCCAACGCGGCTGATCGGTAATGAGAATGGCGCTACCGGCGCCTTCAACTGAGTGGCGTCTTCCAGAATCCAGCCGCCGCCCCTATTACGCTCCCAGCGGCGTAGCGCACCAGAAGGGTGGACGATAATATGCTGCCAGCTATAATCAAGTCCAGGCTTTCGCTCCCCATAGTACGAAGTCAATGGCTCAGGAGTCCCCTTCCGAGCCCATTGCCATTTCACTGCCCCAGTACGCATAAATACAATATGCCAATCGAATGGCTTGGCATGACTAGTGTTCCCTGGCACAACTCCTCCCCTCTTAGCTTGTTAGTACAAAGAGATGATAACTCAGAGTCATTTGTACAGCAGCTAAGATCCAGACACCGATCAGCCATGCGTATGGATACGTGATATGCTTTTCTGATCGAACAGGTGCTCGAAGAGTTGACGAAGCAATCCAGAGGGCAGAGGGTATACAGCAGCGGAGACTCCCGCTCCTTGTTGCCCAGGATGAGGCCCCAGTTGAGCAGTTTCCGGATGTGATCCCAGAGTCTGTTGGTGAAGACAAGGAGTATCCATCGTACAGTACCGCAGGTCCACCGGAGGAGGCGACTGCGTCCAGATGCAAGTAGGCTTGCGGTAGCCAGTGCCATACATACAGTAAGAGCAATACAACGGGGTAGGTAACCGGCGAACTACGGGTCGAAATCGCAGCGCAAAGGGAAACCTGCCCATCGGATTTTCCATAAACCAATGCTTGGGTTTGAGAAAGTCAAAAATTTGGAGCGTTCGGCGTACACAGGCATCAGCCTGTCGCAGTTGTCGCACCCCAGTGGTCTTAGCCTGACTGTATTCGGTGCACGGTGGACTAGCCCAGATGACGTCAAAGTAACCGGGCGCGTAACGCTTGAAGTCCCAGTCCTGAACCTTCTCAGCGTAGGTAGGTTGCCAGCGAGGATCATGATCGACGGTGACCACAGTGCTCTTCGGATAACATGCCATGAAACTTCTCTCCACACTTCCTGTACCACTGAAAAGTACTAGTAGTCGCAACTCGCGTGTCGAGACCACAGAGTCCAGAAGAGCTAGATGCGTCACAAAGGCGTCAGAGGAGCGACAGTATTGTTCCCAAGGTAGGCAGTTGTCCAGAGAAGTGAGTTTCCCTTCATCAGAAGTATCCGGGAAAGTTAGAGCTCTGGCGCGTTCCCGCCTTTGCTTCCGCTGCATTCTGACCTCCTGTAAGGCTTTTTCCCGGGCTTGTCCTTCTCGTGATAGTCTCAGTTGTTCGAACTCCGTGAGCTGTTCGAGTTCACCCCGTAGTTCAACGACTCACGGGTCTTCCAGGAGTCATGAGCATTAGAGTACCCAGTCCAGCGAACCAGAAATTCTTCTACTTCCTTGCCTCCTTTCATAGGTTTCACTCTTCGAGCCAGAATCTTAGACACATGGGTCTGAGATTGTCCATCCACGAGAACCTTAGCAGGAGTAGGTATTTGCCGACGCAGCGCAAAAGTTTCATCCGCGGTGCGGTATTCCTTGAGGCGATGCTGCGCAAAAACATCGTGGATACGCCATTTAGGGGGTAACTTGAGCCGGTAAGCCACCGGAGCACCTCTGTCAATTTCGGGTAGCTCTCGCTGCTGGTCACTGAAGCGCGGCAATATCAGCGTCAGTGGTGATTAGTTCAGCGGAGGAGGGGTACATAGGAATGTCTCTGATCAGTTTGAGCACATCAGCCACTGTCTTGGATTCTCGGTAGACATCACTTGGGGAAGCCGCTCCCATAAGATCGTGGTGTCCTGGGAATTGAGAAAGGCGCTGGTCCACTGGCAGGAGTCCCGGGGCCGCTGGCAAGGAATTTCCAGGCGATCTGTACTCTGCTGCGCTGGGAACACCAGAGGGAAACCGGTTGACGCCCCGTCTAGCCGGTACTGTGGCGGGAGTTGGTTGGTTGCCAGCCGCCATTCCTCGAAACAAGTACGCCTCGGAAGATGAAAATGCTGCCCAAATTTGGAGTCTCAGGGGGTCAAATTCTGTCAACTCGGACTCTAAGGCATTTTCCGCGATGGTCACCCATGAGTACAAGGGCAGGCGTCTCTGCTGAGTTCCAGTACGGCTTTCCGCGCAACGCCGCGCTTCATCCACTTGCGTTTTCTCCACTTCCAGAGTGAAAACGTCACTGTCCTCAATCTCAGTCAGGCGCACAGGAGTATGCACTGACCCATGCTGCGCCAGGTCTTGGATGTCCACTCCGATGTGCCGCATAGTCATCCTAATCCGATTGGTATCGGTTATGAAGTGACTGGCGCTTCCAGGCATGGTTGGCAGTCGGTAAGAGTATTGTGCCTCAGCGCCGTGGCTGACAGTAACTGCGGAGGAAGAGGACAGGTGATTTCTCAACCAGAAGGAGGCTCCTTCTAAAGTCCATAGCAACACGTCTAGACGCCGGTGTCGTGGTTCACCATTGTCTGAAGGCGGGGGCGAGTTTCCTGGTGACGGTTGATCCGGCTCAGCGGAGTCAGAGGGCGATGAGCCGGTAGCCGGTGGATCTGGCTGAAATGGTGCCGGCGCCGGATGAGCCGGTGCCGGAGCCGGTTGAGCCGGTGCTGGAGCCGGTTGAGCCGGTGCGGGAACCGGTTGAGCCGGTGCTGGTACCAGCCAGGGACCTGATCCAGCTGCTGGCGCCGGTGCACCTGGTAAACCGCTCGCCCATCCTAAGGTGTACTGGTAGGGCGTCATAGGTGGAGCGCCCACTGCTGGTAGAACCGAGGTCAGATGCGGATAGTGTTGGAGCACTTGCTGATGCAGATTTTGCATGTACTCTGATACCTCTAACATCATCTGATTCTGCATTAGGGATTGATGCTGAGAGTTCAGTGCGGGGGCAGAGGCATCTGAGGGCGTTCAGGCTGAGGCGGGGTCAGAGAAGAGTGCTCTGCGCTGTTCTGCCAGGCGCTGCTGGTTCTGTTCCCATCTCTGATGGCGCCTCTCCCGGCGAGAAAGCTGGTTCACTGAGTCTGAGTTCAGAGGTAAGTTTCTGACTGGAATTCTGCTGAGGACATCTGCTTGAGAAGGGGGTTCGGTGACTGGTAGGTTGCGGTTAAGATGCGGCTGGTAGGCTGCGAGTCCAATGCTACGCGTGAGTGCGAGGTCTGCGTAACTGACTGAGCTGACTGGCTGCTCCGTAGTTGTTGAGGTCAGCGAGGTAGTCAAAGGTCTGGACTCGCGGTTCAACAGGGACTCGGGCATATCCGTAGTTGTTGAGGTCAGCGAGGTAGTCAAAGGTCTGGACTCGCAGTTCAACAGGGACTCGAGCATATCGGTAACCGTAGCTGCCTCCGTAGTCGCCTGAGTCAGTGAGGGCGTCAGTGAAGTTGCCTCGCTGTCTATCTCGGACTCGAAAGTCACCGATAACCTTGCCATAGAGTCACCGATCACCTTAGGTTCCGTAACGGTATCGGTAATCGGTGATGTCAGCGAATGCCCAGAACATGCTATGCTTATGTGGCGTGGGCCACCTGTCAAGCCGGAGCCACCTGTCCTCCCCGCTGCCCCCACCTCCCCGTTGCTTGTTGAGGAGGGAGTTGGATGCATTGGGTGTGCCATGGGTTCGCCAGCAATGCTTTGGTGCGTGTCTTCTGACCTCCCCGCTGCCCCCACACCCCCCTGGTTAGGGCGCGGAGTCCAAGCGAGATTCTCACCCGGCTGCTGGCGCTTTCGCCAGTTGGCCACATCAGAGCGGGAGGGAAATTGGCGAAGTCCTGGTTTCTGCTCATTCGCCTCATTCTGCATGTCCTGCTCACATGCTGCAATTTTGACCTCGGTCATTTTGCGCACGGCGATCGGGTCGCGAGGTGGTCGGCCAGCCGGTAGAGGTTGTCCCACAGAGGCTGCTCCCGCGGACTCAGCCTGAAGCGCGTTCTCGCTGAATGGCGTGGGCAGCTGGCCGTGCGGGGAGGTCATCACCGTAGCTCCAGACCAAGTGTGTGGAGTCCTGTAGGAGGTCAAAGGGCTTCGCGGTCTTGGAGCTGGAGGACTCATGTCGCGCGTCCGCGGTGGGCTCCTGCAGCGCGGCGGTGGCGGGGTCCGGTCTCGAGTCCGAGGCGGGCTTCGCTGGCGCGGAGCTGGAGGGCTCAGGTCGCGGCTTCCTGGCAGTCGCAGAATGCCAGGGGAAGGAGAGGTCAAGTTGACATACCGCTGGGGAGTCGCCCTCATGTTTCGCCCTGCACCAGGGGTGTCAACAGTTAGCACCCTTGGTGACGCCACTCTTGCATGACGCAGGGGCGGATTAGGGCGCGGTTTAGGTACCGTTACAGCCTCCTCCAGGGAAGGTGTCACACAAGCGGTTCCAGAGTCCAGAGCCAGAGGAGTCACGCTGTTAAACTCGGGAGCATCAGCTGACAGGGTCGACTTCTTCTTGGGTATCTGGAAGCTTGGCGCACCTGCTGCTGTCGCAGCCGGTGGCGGCTGACCCGGAGAGGGCGCCTTGTAGGTGCCCTTCGCCCCCTTGCCAGTGGTTCCAGTGGCTGCAGCACCTCTCGTGCTGCGCTGGCTGGCCTGTCGTCCCCTTGTACGCCTGGGAGTCGACGTAGGCGACGTTGGAGGTGAGCGTCCCGTGTTGGCGTTTTGCATCATGTTGAAATTAAGAGTGGAAAAGTGTAAATCTGACCGTTGGGGAAGTCAAATCTGTCCAATTTGGGCAAATTCCCCCAGAACACTCAGAAAAACATTTCATCGTAGCAGTGGAAGTCGTGGTGAACAAAGAAATATGCTTTCCAGAGTGCAATGCGGTTTTTGGTGGCCAAATTTCAAAAATTGAGTGTTGATCGGCAGTTACTTTGGCTAATTTCTTGGCGGCCATCCCGGAGCAATCCAGACTAATTGGCCAGGTCCCAGTGTTGGAGACTATTTTTTTCCTTCAAAGAATATAAAAAAATAGAAAACTATCCTTCTGGGCTCCCGTTTCCTCCTATGTAGTCTGATGGACTCAAATTTGTCTAATTTTGCTCTGCCGTGCCGGTTGGCCATCCCAATTTAAAATGTAGCGATCTATGAGGACCCAGGTCTCGGGGCCAGGTTCCAAACGACAAAAAACTATCAAGAAACGTCTGGAATTTTTGTGTCTACGTTAAAACTGTCTCCGAGGTCCTCTTTTCTCAATCTGACCACTGGTCCACTTTTCACTCTCCGTTCGGGTCAATCTGGCTGTTAATCCCAGTAGATTTGAGTTGCTGGCGGCTTCTTTTCCCACTTTCTGACCATTTTGCAGCATAACAGTTTTGGAAAATCGCCTGTTTGCATGCAGGGTGAAAGTCAGGGGGAAAAAGGGCGCAGAGCAATACCACTTCCAAGTGAAGACTTCTTGAGCACGTGACTGTATCCGAGCCGGAGCTCAAGGGTCAGTCAGAGGTAAATCTGCTTCAATCTTGGGGCACAGGTCCGTAGTCGGCAATTTTGCAGTGTACAAAATTGCAATGTTCTAGATAAACAGTTGAACAAGGCTACAATTCAAGCAATTGCAATATGTTTATGGCAGGAAAGATTGACCAGTAAATTAACAGGTTGAGCAACGGCTCCTCCAAATAGTTACTTCAAGTTAGAACAGCCTCCAAATGGGCAATATTCATGTCTTATACTTTCAAGGCGCGCAATTCATATCTCTAATCGATCTGTCCCATGTCGGCTGGCATATCATCATCTGCCACCTATACAAATCCTAATCAGAGAATCTGCATTTGGACAATCCTAATCAAGACAGTTGATTTCATTGTCCCTTGTTGATCTTTGCCTTCTTCCTACGAGGAGCCACGTCAAGCACTTCTTCTTCATCACTGTCACTGCTCATGGTGCATTTCAATTGATTTATATACTCATGTGTCCAACATCTCGGATATTTCCTAGATTGCCTCTTCGTCTCTTCAGACACCCCAGCCTTATTCTCAACCATTGAAGTCAATCCAGTATCCGACCCATATGGTTTCTTTGGTGGTACATGAACAGTTTCCACCACAGAGGCTGGGGCATCCTCAGATATGGCCTCAGACTTCTGCTCGGTAATAGGCTGATCATCGGGCTGAACAGGTGAGGTCGGGGAGGTGCCCTTTGGTACCCAGTGAAGTTCACCCTTCTCATCCATGATCAATTGCAGTCCCGGTCTCTTCAACCTTCGAGCTTCAGCTTGTTCTTCAGCATCGTCAGCTACCAAGTCATCGAACTCGCTGACGTCATCCTCGGTGTCATCATATTCAGGCGAAGTTGGCTCCCATTTCGGACTGGCAGTGTCCATGTCATATATGACACCCGCGTCATCTTTGTCATCCGAATCTGGTAGCTTCTCCTTACTGTTAGTGACCTCTGCGTCATCATTGTCATCAGAATCTGGTAACTTCTCCTTACTCCAGGACACAGCGCCTGTACCCGAATCTTCACTGTTCGTAGGCGCTGAGTGTATAGGCTTACGCCCCTTGTAGGGAATTCCACGATATTCGTCATCGTCAATCACAATCGTCGGATTCCAGTACGCGATCCCAACGCGACTGATCGGTAATGAGAATGGCGCTACCGGCGCCTTCAACTGAGTGGCGTCTTCTAGAAACCAGCCGCCGCCCCTATTACGCTCCCAGCGGCGTAGCGCACCAGAAGGGTGTACGATAATATGCTGCCAGCTATAATCCAGTCCAGGCTTTCGCTCCCCATAGTACGAAGTCAATGGCTCGGGAGTCCCCTTCCGAGCCCATTGCCATCTCACTGCCCCAGTATGCATAAATACAATATGCCAATCGAATGGCTTGGCCGGGCTATTGTTCCCTGGCACAGGTACGGTCCAGGGACACGTCCCCATGGTGTCCATATGGCCGAAGAGGGGTAGAAGCGGCATTTCTCGCAGTCCGCACGTTTGGACAACATTTTCCAGTGGTTCATGCGTATGGACGGCACCTATCCATACGGTCGGGCAGTGTACGGAGCGTCCACACGCGTAATAAAATCAGGTAAACTAGCATACGTCGTCCACACGGAGGCGCACGTATGGACGACGTATTATGGGTTTATCGTATGGACACCGTATGAACATCACTTTTACAAATTAAACAATTTCACACGTGTGGATTTAGCAAAAAAAGCGTCCATAGGGTGTCCGTACGCCGTCCACGCGTCGGACGGACGGTTTTCCACGCGTGCGGACAGGCCGATAATTTGTAGGTGCACCCCTCCACTCACCCGGCCATGGCTGCTTTTCCATCTTCTAGAGTTTTTTATTGCCTAGCACTTAGCTTTTTCTCTAGATGTCACCCTGCTGAAAAGCGGGTTGAGCCCCGTTGTGGGCGCGCTATAGCAGAGGGAGTAGCCCCTGGTGTTTTCACTAGCCTGCTTTGCAGGGATACCGCACTCTCAGGACTTTGTCCCCTTTGCTAGCGTAAATGTTTTATTATTATTATTATTATTATTATTACCACTTGCCGATTCGGCCATGATTGGCTTAACGGCCGCTTGGAGAGGTGGTGCGCGCGGGCGCGTTTGGTGGGTGCGACTAGGAATTACGGTATGAGTCGTTGTTTGCGGTAAGCGACTGAGAGTGGCGGCCATGGGCAGCGCGCCTCGTTACGGACTAGTCTTGGCAATGTTCGAGTTCAGTTTTGCACCGGCACTGGCCCTGCTGGTTACTGTTCTTTGGGCTGGTGCTCGCGACACCTTCGAATTCGACGACCCCTGATGCCAGATTACTAGGCCAACCCTGGAGTGCTGACTGATCTATAGGTTCGTGTTGTGACACACGTTGTGCTGAAATCTGTATAGGCAGCCCTGACCGGGAGTCCCGGTGCAGGCCCCTATGACAGATTCCTAGGTAGCCAATACTGGACCGTGACTGATCCGTAAGCCCGTGCTGTGACACACCGAGTGTCACATGTAGTTAGACTCGAGACCGTTCCTCGGAATTCACGGCCGGGAATTTCAGATTCATGGCCGCGAATCTTGACTCCGTGACCGTTCCGGGTATATCTAGCTTAGGGTTTATTTCTTATGGGAGTTTATCTATATTGGTTCCAGGACTGTCTGATATCCGTGAACCGGGATATTCCAGTAGGTCGTGGACCCATTCCACACTATTTTTCCACGGCTAATTTGGCCATGATTGGCTAAAACAGCCGCTTTGAGAGGTGGTGCGCGACGACGCGTTTGGGTACGCACGGGAAATTTGAGATGAGCGGTTTGCGGTGAACGTCTTGAGCCGCAGCTATGGGGATTCGACCTGGACCGGGCCTAGTCGACGCAATGTTCATTTACGGTATTACGCTTGCCCTGATCCCGCTTGCTACCGATTTTGGGCTGGTGGCTATAGCACCTTCGACCTCGACGACGTCTTCCAGTGCCCCTCGCTCGCATGGCTCTACCGCTCTTTCCGTAACTGTGGCGTCGCATCTTCCCCACGGCATTACCCGAACGCGCCCCGGCGTACCACCTCCCATCAGGCTTTCAGGGTTATGGGAGTATCCACTAGAGCAAACCGGTCCCTCACGAGGGACTCCGACATCGACGCCTCGTTGAGGCTGCCTCACTGACGCGGTTCGCAACACGCCGACGGCAATATCACTGGCTATTACGAACCCCGACCCTACTTCCAACACCGACGCTGACGTTGCGACGAGGAAGTATCTGCAGGAGCAGTCCAAGCTTGTGGACGAGGTCTACAAGGGGCGGCTCCATCGGACATGGGCCAAGGGTATCCGCGAGGATATCCTTGGCGACAAGACGCATTATTTCAGCGGCACTACTGACGCGGGTCTCCTCTCCGATGTGGTGGTTCAGCTACGTACGGAGTTTGAGTCCGCTGGGCTGGACCTCGTGTCGTTCGACCTTGACGACCCACAGGCTCTGGTGGTGGGCAAGGTGAACGCCCTGCTGTACGACGTGCTTGGGCTGATCATCGAGAAGCACAGCAACGCCCACGTCTGGCTTACGGGTACGGACGCGTCTGCCGACCGAGATGGACGGCGTGCGCTGGTGGACATCGTGAAGCGCAGCGTACCGGTGGCGTTGCGGGAGTCCTTCCAGCAGGAGCATGCCGCGCTGAGTTATCCCGCAAACGTTGACCCGCAGCCGATTTTGGCTCGGGAACAACGTTTGGTGCGGGATAACAAGGCCGCCGACTGGACCCCCGCCGAGGCCACTAGGAAGCTCAGCCTCTACAGCCAGCTTGACCCGGTGTTCTACGCCGCGGTCAAGGTGCGTTACCCCATGGTGGCCGATCTCGCGGCGGTTTCCCTCGGTGCTCTGCGCTCTCTAGTTGTAGAGGTTTATCGGGCGTGGGCGCAGACGGACGTGGGGAAGGCCGTCCTGGCCAAGCCCGCAGGTGGTGGCGCGTCGGCTCTGCTCACCAGCAGCGAGCACCAGGTACTACTGGACAAGATCAAGGAGTTGATTGAGCTCGTACAGCGGCAGTGCGGGGCGGCTCCGCCGGTGGTGCAGCAGCAGCGGGATCCGCCGCAGCGGCAGCACGGGCAGCGCCGGCAGCAGCAGCGCGGGCAGTCACCGCGGGGCTTCCGCATGGGGTCCAATCCCCACCGGCGGTGGGCTACGATCGTGACGAGCAGCGGGCTAAGCCGCTGTGTACCCGCTGCAAGAGGACTGGTAAGGACCTTTATCATTTCTACCGCGACTGCCCTCTTGGCGGTCGCCAACATTCCCCCACCTCGGCCGCGGCTTTCTGTATCCCCATCGACGACGAGGATGCGGAGGGCGTGCATGCCCTCGCCATGTGTGCTGTCTTTCAGGAGGCGGCGGATGATGGAGCTGAGGCCTTTGCCCGCGCGGCGACGGTGTATGGTCCGCCAGCGGTGCTGTGCGGGGGCGTTGCGGGAGGCATCGACGTGTCGGCCTACGGCTTCTCCGTTGACGCGGTGACACCGGTGGCGGAGACGTCCGGTGACGACATCCTGCAGCGGCTGGACGACCTCGCGGCGGAGGTCAGCGCGGCGGTGGAGCCTAAGGTACATTACACTCACGCCTCTTTCCCGCCGCCTGGGGGCATTGCTACGCAGGCTTCGGCTCTGGTGTGTGACACTGCAGGCGCAGGTATCACACCGGAGGAGCAGGTTCCGGCAGGTGGTGCGGGGGCATCGGCATCCGCCGTGCCGGCCTCTGCTATGCCTGTCTTGGAGAATGAGAAAGAGCTCCTGAAGCTCTACGGCTACGGCCCGCCGGTGTCCCTTCAATCGACGCGGGTGACCACCACGGAGAAGACCGGCGGTGAATTCGCGGGGGTTGTGAAGACTGTCAACCACGCCGCGGTTAGTTGCGCCGGTTGACTTGACCGGCTACGGCACCGACGACTACGAGGATTTTGCAGACGGCAGCTTCGCCGTCAAGCCGCGGGCTCCGGCCATCTCGGCCAATCATGCGTCAGAGCCCGCAGCCCACGTGCCTGAGTCTGGTGGTGCTTCCCGCACCTACGGATGTGGCAAGCCGCCATGGGGCTTCCCCGCACACGCGGGCCCGTGGGGGTTTCCTTACTTTATCTCCCTCATTCTTTTCATCTCGATCATGGGTGTGGGGGCTGCCGCCTACACGGCGGCCAATGACATCGACTCTGTGCAGGTATCGGGTCGGGCTGCACCGCAGCCTGTGCTGTGCAGGGGGGATTTATGCATCTACACTGGTATATCCGAGCTGGACCCCGTCACTCTAGGTGCAGTACTGCACTCCCTGGGTGCTGCGACGGTGGTTCACCGGCCGCCTGACCCAATGGAGAGCAGTGCTGCAAGCTACTACCGTGGACATTGTGGTGACGGTGCTCCTCTGGACTTTGACCCCGAGTAGCTTTCCTTCTGGCTCTGGCAGTGTACCACTCTGGTGGTGTACTGAGATGTGCTTTGACCTCAACATGGTCTTCAATTTGGTTTATGCTTTGCTTTGACATCTACAATCTTCAGTCTGATTTGCTGCCACAGTGCTTTTCAGTAGTTTAGCAGGACCTGGGCGCCTGTATGTTTCTGCTCTTGTGCCGGGTAGAGGGTTTCAATTTGTGTATCAGAATAGCACAGTTGGATTAGCAGTTAGGTTTGTCACCCTAGCTCCTACCCTAACTTATCTTAACTTCTCTGACTTACCTGTCAGTCACCACCCACAGTGCTGGGGTGGTGTGCTGAAATCTGTATAGGCAGCCCTGACCGGGAGTCCCGGTGCAGGCCCCTATGACAGATTCCTAGGTAGCCAATACTGGACCGTGACTGATCCGTAAGCCCGTGCTGTGACACACCGAGTGCCACATGTAGTTAGACTCGAGACCGTTCCTCGGAATTCACGGCCGGGAATTTCAGATTCATGGCCGCGAATCTGGACTCCGTGACCGTTCCGGGTATATCTAGCTTAGGGTTTATTTCTTATGGGAGTTTATCTATATTGGTTCCAGGACTGTCTGATATCCGTGAACCGGGATATTCCAGTACGTTGTGACAAAGGTAGGCTAGACTCCGAAACCGTCCGAGACCGTTCGATCCGGGTATATCTAGCTTAGGCCCCCTAAGGTTTATTTATCTTATGAGTTTATCCACATACAATTCGGGACTATCTGATATCCAGTGAGCTAGGATATTCTAGTACTTCCTGCCAGTTCGCATAGTCAACTCCTGCGCAATTCAGGCTTCTATCAGTGATCTTCTTCTACTTAGGAAGGACATCGATGTACCATCTTGCAATCTTTCTCTACGTCCCACTCCAGTCATGAGTTGGAAAGTCTTGGCTCGGTGGGCTATCAATGACAATAATACAAACATCTGAGAAGTCATCTTTGTAACATCCTCCGCCCGGGAGAACAATCGCATTGCACATGAATAGACGGGTCCCGCTATGAATAACATGTTCCAATATGTTAACCATTTAGCCTTATTAAAAAAGGGTCAGATCATCATGATCTGGAATAATTACTGCACCTCTACCAGAGGTGCAAAGGGCAACGTTTATGCCCTTCGATGAGGCACCTGTCTAAAATTAACGGGTGATTTTTACCGTCGCGGGCGCACATGCACCTATGTTTGATTAAACGCGTTACGCGTAAACACGTTTCGGGCCCAAATGCGTGATTTACTCGTAAATTACGTCGAGCGTCATTCATCAGGCCCCGTTTTACCGGAATACCCTGAGGATTAGCGGTGAGGGACTTGAGGGTTAGCGGGGTCTATAACACACGCGCTACTTATCCATTGTTCCACTCGTCCATTATTTTTTGTGGCATGTGTTGTATGCAAAGGACGTCAATGTCGACATTTTGAGATGTAGAACGTAGGCATGCGGTCAAGTTTTCGATTGATATGACCAGATTCATGGGAACACTGACTTTCACCCCCCATAAGGGGGGAGGTCTGTGGTGCCCTGTGTCACCCCTCGCCTGCTCGGATGTCACTTGCAGTGCCTGCTGTCTGCTCCGCTCGTGTGTCACGGTCTGTCCGCCAGCTTAAACCCGATTATCTCCCAGTTTAATCTGACTTTAGACAACCCGAGAACCCTATCTCACTGTGCTTCGACATCCACTTGACCGTATATATATTGCAATATATCTACTTTCCTATAACAAATTTAGGGTTCGGCACACGTCGCAAAAGCCATAGTGCAATACGCATTACGTGTAAAAACGTTTAGGTCCCAAATGCGTAATTTACGGGTAAATTACGGTAGTGGGGGGAGCGTTTTATCAAACATAGACACGCACAGGTCTCCGCTGGCGAGGTCAGGCCGAGGGCGGAAAAGCACGGGATCCATTAGCTTTTCAGTGGAGCGTTTTTTTATAAATCTGTCAACGCCTCTGAAGCCTGCATATTGCTCACAACATAACGATAAAGCGAACACGACACTCTCAAACTTGAAACGTACTCAACTACTAACAACACCAGGTAACAGGACAGCGAGAGTAGGGCCGGGGAAATTAATTTACTCATACGCCCGACGGGCGTGGTTTTTTCTTTTTCTTTTCTTTTTCAGCGAGAGGTCACGTCCAGACCGAGTATGTCGTGGCGCGTCGACGCGCCGCGACGTGCAAGAACTTTACAGAATGACTGTGACGTGGAGCTCGTGTATGCGATTACACGTAATGGAACCTAAAAACCTTCCGTTGCGTGGCAAGCAGGCGTGACACCCAGCACAATTGTTTTGATCCGTCGCGTGTCAAGACCGCAGCAACGCAACCTCTCTCAGACCGATATACCATCTCAAATAACAGGCAAACATACTCACTCTTATCTGCGACCTCTTTCCAGCGGATATACCAGTACAATCAACATTATTGCACGTGGATATTTTGAGGCGGTGTTCAGCAGAACCCAAGATCCCTTTGTCGCCTCCGCCAAGAGACGAATCACAGAGCAGCGCGAGCCGCCTAAGCGCAAAGCTGCTCTCACTGCTAGTGCGTCCCCCTCGAGCCTCAACTGGCGAATCACCGTGTTCGGTAATGTTACGCTGCCAAGTAGACGCAAGTTAGGATATGCATGTACGAAAAGTCTGCGAGTCGTAAAGTCGGCACCCGCCAATTTGAAGAAGACCAGCACTGTGTAAGCTAAATAAACTCTTGGCATTTTGCGCAGGCTGCAGTGGCTGGAGCGACAGACCCGTCAGCACCCCAGCCAAGGATCCGTCCACCGCAACTTTCTCGTCAGCAGGTGGGCGTTCGCGAATGTTTTCTGGTAAACTGTCGGGTTGCTGAAGACGACGATGTTCAAATACCTCCGTAGCTCAAGACTGTTTCAGTTTTTTTTCCTATCTTCGTCTCTCTCCACAAAACGTTGTTCCGCGAGCGGCTCTTTAGGCAGCGCAGTCACGACCGTTGAATATATCTCTGCAGGCGGGAAAACCAACGCCAATAAACAAGTTATGGAGGTAGCAACTGGGCCAGCTTTCACCGGCCGCATGTGTGCCGCAAGCCGCTGGATCGAGTCGCAACGTCCCGACTCGCTCTTCTCCGACCCGCTCGGGTTTAACCTCGCCGGCATAAAAGGACGTCAAAATGCAATGGGCGCATGGATCCTTGTACCCCGCACTCGGTTCGGGGATGACTTTTTGATCGAAAAGTACCACAGCAACGGGTGCCGGCAGCTGGTGCTGTTAGGCGCGGGTATGGACGCGCGAGCTTTTCGCCTGAATCTGCCGGAGCTGGAGGTTTTCGAAATTGACCAGCAGACGACGTTTGATGTGAAGGAGCCCTTGTTGGCACATGAGAGGTTGACTGTCAAGGGCCGACATGCGCTAGGTGTCGACTTTAACGTTCCAGGGGAGAAAGAGACGTGGCCGGAAAAGCTAATAAGCGCAGGCTTTGACGTCAACATCCCGACCGTCTGGTTACTAGAGGGGTTGGTGTACTATTTGCCGAATTCAGATTTCACTCTAATGCAACAGCAGATCAGTACCCTGTCTGCACCACGCAGTGCGCTCTTTCACGACGCGGTATCGAGGAGCTACGTGGATGCGAAGGTGGTGGTGGCAGGCGAACCTTTCATTAGTGGAAGTGATGACTATCCGCGACTGTGGCAAAAGTATGGCTTTGGGAAGAACAGTCGTGCTATCAACTTCGAGCACATCCGTGTGAATCGGTCAACTAGGAAGCTGGATGTGTCGCCCGGAACGAGTAGTGAGGTGGACCCAGCCAGAGCAAGGGGTCAACTGATCGTGATATTCTTTCATGCAGAGAAATGAAGTCTTTGACAGGGACCGCAGTCAACAAGATCACGTATTTAGGCAACTGGGCGGAAGTGATTTCCTTTTAGTTTTCAGTTTCCTGGCGGGCTACGACGGTAAAGATGTTGCCGATTTTATAATGTGTTGTGGTGGGGACATTATGTCGTATAGTATGTATTATATTATCCAGTGAAAAAACTATCTTGAACCTGTTACAAGTGCACCTTTCCGATATACGTCTTCCAAGTTGATTGTGGTGTAGGTCCCTGATATCAACTACCGTATCAAGTAATAGTTAGGGAATAATGGCTTTCCTAGCAACATGACTTCCACCTCGAGGAAGGAACCTTCTACAAGCTCTTGCATTTATGAAATTTATTCCGGAGGGTAAACAGTAATCATGACAATTTTTTTCTTTTACCAACTGCATTTGAAGTGTATGCAACTGTTACATGCATTCATATAACAGTCATAAAATATCGCCCATCACATACACAGCCTTAAAACTGTTTCTTATCATGCTTCACCTTCTTCAACACTGTCCTTAATGACAGGCGGCCTAGAGATTAGTGCATAATGATGCACGATATGCAACGTGTCTGATCAAGCCAATCTCATGAACCATATCTAAATCTGTCATTTAGTTGAGGGAGACATTCAGCATTTGTGCAAGATCCTGATCCGATGAAAGCACATAAGATCCCGACCGAATAGTCAAAACAGCAACACAAAAATTCCGTCCCGACTAGTGAGGTACAAATGTTCAATAGTTGGTTAACTCCGGCTCGGCACATCATGGGTGTTACGATACGGCTCATTTTTTCAATTGAGCACATAGAAACGTAGCCGTCACTAACACCAGAAGGGTTAAAACTCCGCTTGGACACTA
>LGRX02030192.1:0-15675 GCA_001247695.2 Cymbomonas tetramitiformis
TTTTTACCTACGATATACGTTCCTCCTACGTTATACGTTATGGTACCCGCATACACCGTAGATTTGATAAAAATCGTTTCATACAGCCGTAGACTTGAAAAATCATCAAGCTCTTGAATAATCGTCATTCGGGAGGCATAGTCAGCCACGTCGGCTGATTATGAAAAACAACGCAACGCCCGATAATTATGTAGAATATAGTCACCTACATGCATGTACTTTTGTGCTCCGTCGGTGCGTATTTTTTATTTTTCATTTTCGTATACCTGAAACCCAACGTTATAATAATAATAAAAATAATAAAAATAATCGTATAACGTAGGAGGAACGTATACCGTAGGTAAAAATTAGTTGGAGGAAAAATTGAAAGGACGACGACCGCTGATGGCACGGTCGCGGTCGGGGCTGCCCTTGTAAACCCAGGCAAGCCCGCCTGGTTTGACGAGGCTCAAGCGACACAAAGGCCTTTAAGACGAGGTCCGCAGCGAGCAACCGGATCCATTTATGTCCTTCGTGGACACGCTGCTCTTATGGGAGCAGCAACGCGCGACGACGAGGCGCAGGCGCAGGCGGTCATGCCTCGCGTGTACGGGTATTGCAGGATTGAGAATCAAAATGACGTGTCATGTCACTGAGACACGCCATTACCTATATATGTTATATTGACCCGTCCGCTATTATTTATGAATATAATACAACTACACATATGCACCTTCAGTGCGTATTTATTATTTTTTATTTTCGTATACTTGAAACCCAACGTATATCACCAGGGCGCAAATATATATTATACTATAACTTGGCAAATAATGAAACTCTTGAATAATGGTGAAGATGAGAACAAATCGTCATTTCGATCAGAAATTCAAGCAGCTGTGACGATCGCTGACTTTCGATTGTGTGACAGGCATCGTTATGTACAATTAAAAATTAAATACGCATATATGGACCTTACGAAATATCACGAGTAATGCACATGCATTATGCTGTCATCATGTTCCATCATCGATAGTGCCATTCGTCCATCAGCTTGCACGTTTGCATGATGTATGCATGTTGGCCATGCATCCACAGGCCTGCAATGTAATCGCAGGAGTCGAGCATTCGCGAAGAATTTTTCATAATAATCTACCATGCCGTGCATGCATGATGTATAATCGATATCGAACATGTACATATATGCATACTCGATTACATAAAGTATGCATATACTGGATATCGATTATATATCGTAATGTGCCGCATCCAAAGATATTGCATGAGCATTACAATATTGATCATCTACCATGCGGGTATATATATACCAAGTGTATATACTTCGTATAGATATATCCGTTATCCAACGGTGTCGCAGCGCCAACGCTCCATCTGATACTGCATCCGCTGCGCATGGCGCACATGTATTTACAGCCGCCGTCGCTATAAAACTGCATAAACGCAGTGGCAATTCGTGCAGACATTTCTGAGTTTATATGCATTGTGTGGACGCGCATACATGCTACTGTACAATTATAAAGATACGCAAGTGGCACAGCGTGCTTCCTTTTAATACATTTATATTTGCAGACGTCGTGCTCGCATGTTGCGATGCGATCTAGCAGTCTCCCTTCTACATCGTCTGCATGTCGAACACGCATGGTGCAATTGTGAAATACATTTGCCCACAACTCGCTTCCCGTATCGCAACTGTCGAGCTTGCATGTCGGTTGGGGTGCATCCAACGGGATTTCTGCCATGCGGATGGGAGACGATGCATGGGTGTATACAATTTCAAATAAATTTCAATTATGATAATCAAGCAAATATAAAAGCAAATGGAAATGCGCAGACATCCCGCACTGGAGGCATCGCGACAGCGACATGCAAATGCGGCAGTTGCGATATGGAAACAAGTTATGAGCGCGTGCCTTATAATATCAGCTATCGATACAACCTCTGCTCCTTATGATTTGGAACCGGACCAAATTACCTACCTTTGACCTTTATAATCTTCACCCGAATGTCCCAAACCACCAGCGTAATTCTGGATTCAGAATCTCGATGCGTCCGGGACTTGGTTGGGTCATCGCGGGGAGGACCGACGCGAGACGTTTCTCATCCGACACACCGACCCGAACACTCTCTTTGTTAATTGAGCTCCTGTTCTCGGGGAAAACAATTTCCTCGGAATTTCCACGAGCTACGTTGATGTTTTGAGGCGCGAATTCGGCAAGCTACAGGTGAACCCGTGAAGCCGCCGCCGCCTCTCTTCAACTGTGATAGCCTCTCCATTTGTGAAAGCCGGTCTTACTCCTCGTTCATTCCGTTAACCAGTTCCGAAGTCTGCATGGCAACACGTCCCACCGTTGAAGAGTTTAATCGCACTCACTATGCCCAGATTCTGCCGAACCTGTGGTTCCAGGGAAACCAAAACTGCATTTCGAAAGTGCACGTACGCGCAACTGCAATGGGCTTGCGTGAAACCCGACTCCAAAGTGATTTGCGCCAAGTGTCGCCAGAACCCCCCCGCAGCTGTTGTTCCCGATGCCCCGCCTTCTGAGACCAACGAGGCCCCGATACTTGCGCCAGTGGGGGATGAGGGTTTACAGCCTTCCCAACATCCCGCAGCCGGTAAGAATGAAGCAAGTCCTGCTCGTTACCCGCTTTTTCTTATCCCAATTTGAACTTGCAGCTGCATAGAACTTTTAGGCAAACGCTTTTTTGCAGATCGATGTTGGACCCCTGTAGATAAGTTATTCCAAAACGCAACGCAAGCTAACACAATTGTACCATGGGTGTGTGTGTGCGTGTGTTCGTTTGGACTTCGTGATGACGGAACGAACGCAGCGCAAGGTAAACTTGCGTTTCCAGGAGCGGTCGAAGTTAGCTTGTGAAGTTCGGACTCTGAGACGAAGCCTCAAGCTGGCACAGTCTGGACTCAAGAAAGCGAAAAGCCGATACCAAAGGTACCACTTTATTGTGCTTACTTTATTGACTTGATCCCCCCCTCCCCCTCTTCAAAAGTCATCCTTTATGTATGCCATGATTACAAACTTGAACGTCACAATGCGCAGGTTGTTGTCGTGGTTGCTATTATTGCTATTATAGCTATCAGTTTTCACCACACTCATGACAGGTGGTCATATCTACTTGGGAAACGTGATAGCGAGAGGTATCAAATCATGTACTTGAAGTTTTTGCACAATAGCATATCCGCTTGAATTCCCCTAGGGCTGATTTATCAGCCAGTTATATGGGCTATATAACTGATGCTATATGGCTGATTTATCAGCCAGTTATATTGGCGGGTATATGGGCTGCTGATTGGCGGGTATATGGGATGAGTACCGGATACGTAGGCTGATTTGCTGCAAGTTTTGAGAATGTGGTCAGTTATTCATACATCATTATCGAATATGCTTTATGTTTCATGCTTTCATCTCACATTCCGATTCGACATTCGATTGACGTTCGAGGTTCGAGGTTCGACATTCGTTCAACAGTCGAGTGTGATGTGATTTGCTGTGATCAGTGAGTGAGTCACTTATGCCGGATGCCGGATGCCGCTGCTGCCGTCTCAGTGATGACACGCTTTTCCCCCACTATGACTATCACTATCTTCTATTTTATTAAGCCGCCTAATATGCTCTTTTTGAGCCTTCCGATTCAGTGGCAAGAACGGCACGGCATGGGGGAACCAGAGCGGCGCGCCGCGCCGCGTCCCTGTCGTATAGGAATCAATAAACCTGTTACAAGTTGAAGTGACACCTCACCGCTTTTGGTTTTATAATGATAGTCAATAGTGCAGTGACAATGTTGACTGTGTCACGTGTAGCGGTGTCTACTGTATGGCTCTATTGTGACACGCTCTATGTATACATCGTGTCACATGCGATGGCTCTCGTCGTCGTGTCACTCATCCGAACTGGAACTCATCAATCGAGTCTTGCATAGAGCGAGCCTCCCCACGCCAGCCATACGTGATACGATAGACCCACCCTCACGTCGAGTTGAGCTGATTTCTGAATTCTATGTGTTACTCGCGAAAAAATGTTCGGTGTGAGAAGAAGACGAAAAGAAGAGTCGGCAATTGTAGGCCCTCTCGTCAAGCACACCTGTTCAAGCGCGCTTCGATTCGAGTAGCTCTATTTGTATTTTTGTATCCTTGCTTCAAGTAAAAATGCATTAGGAATATGCATTAGGAATATGCTAGCATAATTATATATTGTGAATGCAAATAGCTTATTGAGAATTTACCCGGCAGTAGCATCGATACTGCGGCTCGCGATGACCTCTGGCTCCCGCGCGATTGGCGTAAAATCGCGATTTTACGCCACCCAGCGTAAAATTGCCCAGACTTGGACTGCAATATCTAGGGCACACCGACGTATTTACAGAAGCCCATACTTGCACTACGTATTTACTTAGCCAATGCATAAGATCATAAGTGAATCATCAGCCCATGCATAAGTCGATAACTAGCCCATGCATAGCCCATACATTTCTTTGATTCAAGCTCATTTGGCGCGGTATGGTGAAGCCAGGCTTGAGAAGGATGTCATAAACACGAAACTTCGCGGAGAAGGGGAGCTGAGCGCCATCAAAAAGGCTGCCGCCAAGTTCCAACCGACCTTACGTCCTTCAAGCTCCATCTGCAAGCTTTCAAGAAAGGACAGGAAGAGTAATATCTTTCTTGACCTCGCGAGAGTCATTAACGAGGGAACATTAACTGAAGATAGGTATTATGCCTACCTTATACACAACCCTGTCTCTAATTGAGCCAAGTTTAAAGTTGATCATCAACCGGTATGGAACGTCTATTGTGATAGCTTGAAGGTTCTATATCGGGCAAGGCGTGGTATCGATATTTCGATACTTCGATATGTCGATATATCGAAATATTGATATCGATTGATATTATTTTTGGTGCATATCGAAATATTGAATATTGATCGATCGGACGGGCGAAAATATCGTTATTGATCAATATCGTGAATGGAAATATCGATATTGATCAATACTAGACGGCAAATATTGATATTGATCGATATGACGGCGAGAAATCGCCATATCGATATATTGATATATTGAACGGGAGCGTTGACAGGGTGGCAAATTTTTGCTTCGATCCCGAGATAGCTGTTTTGCTGCCCATTATTGGTCATTTAAACATTTTCTTCGGCGACATGCAAGGGACGCACTACCCTACCATTAGTTTGATCCTGCCTATCATTGGCAAGCTGGCACATGGCTGCAGGAGCGCCTCTAAAATACGAAGGGAAGGCGGAACAGATTCATAATGAGTCCGTCGTGAAGGCTCGTTCGAAGCTAGGTTCTTCAATAATCAGTTATTGAAGATTGATCTTCAATAACTGGAGGATTTTTGTGTCGCCACCATCTTGGACCCGAGATACAAGAGTTTTAAGTTCAAGGGAGCAACCTCTTGGAATAAAGGTGATTCTGTTTAGTGTTTCTGTTTATGTTTACTGTTTAGTGTTTATGTTTATGTTTACTGTTTGTTACTGTGTTCTGTATGTAGTGTTCATGCCCGGTTGTGTTATGCTAGTTTTGTGACTAGCTGTTCCATGGCAGCCAAGGCCTTCGCAAGGGACTGTATGTGAGTACAGCTCGGGTTGAAGCAACCTTGTCCTCTTTTTCGGGGGCGCCGGGATTGGCTTGTCACAAAACTAGCATGATGTTTTTCGATACAAGAGTTTTAAGTTCAAGGGAGCAACCTCTTGGAATAAAGGTGATTCTGTTTAGTGTTTCTGTTTATGTTTACTGTTTGTTACTGTGTTCTGTATGTAGTGTTCATGCCCGGTTGTGTTATGCTAGTTTTGTGACTATGTTCCATGGCAGCCAAGGCCTTCGCAAGGGACTGTATGTGAGTACAGCTCGGGCTGAAGCAACCTTGTCCTCTTTTTCGGGGGCGCCGGGATTGGCTCGTCACAAAACTAGCATGATGTTTTTCGATACAAGAGTTTTAAGTTCAAGGGAGCAACCTCTTGGAATAAAGGTGATTCTGTTTAGTGTTTCTGTTTATGTTTACTGTTTGTTACTGTGTTCTGTATGTTGTGTTCATGCTAGTTTTGTGACTAGCTGTTCCATGGCAGCCAAGGCCTTCGCAAGGGACTGTATGTGAGTACAGCTCGGGCTGAAGCAACCTTGTCCTCTTTTTCGGGGGCGCCGGGATTGGCTCGTCACAAAACTAGCATGATGTTTTTCGATACAAGAGTTTTAAGTTCAAGGGAGCAACCTCTTGGAATAAAGGTGATTCTGTTTAGTGTTTCTGTTTATGTTTACTGTTTGTTACTGTGTTCTATGTAGTGTTCATGCCCGGTTGTGTTATGCTAGTTTTGTGACTAGCTGTTCCATGGCAGCCAAGGCCTTCGCAAGGGACTGTATGTGAGTACAGCTCGGGCTGAAGCAACCTTGTCCTCTTTTTCGGGGGCGCCGGGATTGGCTTGTCACAAAACTAGCATGATGTTTTTCGATACAAGAGTTTTAAGTTCAAGGGAGCAACCTCTTGGAATAAAGGTGATTCTGTTTAGTGTTTCTGTTTATGTTTACTATTTGTTACTGTGTTCTGTATGTAGTGTTCATGCCCGGTTGTGTTATGCTAGTTTTGTGACTAGATGTTCCATGGCAGCCAAGGCCTTCGCAAGGGACTGTATGTGAGTACAGCTCGGGCTGAAGCAACCTTGTCCTCTTTTTCGGGGGCGCCGGGATTGGCTTGTCACAAAACTAGCATGATGTTTTTCGATACAAGAGTTTTAAGTTCAAGGGAGCAACCTCTTGGAATAAAGGTGATTCTGTTTAGTGTTTCTGTTTATGTTTACTGTTTGTTACTGTGTTCTGTATGTAGTGTCCATGCCCGGTTGTGTTATGCTAGTTTTGTGACTAGCTGTTCCATGGCAGCCAAGGCCTTCGCAAGGGACTGTATGTGAGTACAGCTCGGGCTGAAGCAACCTTGTCCTCTTTTTCGGGGGCGCCGGGATTGGCTTGTCACAAAACTAGCATGATGTTTTTCGATACAAGAGTTTTAAGTTCAAGGGAGCAACCTCTTGGAATAAAGGTGATTCTGTTTAGTGTTTCTGTTTATGTTTACTGTTTGTTACTGTGTTCTGTATGTAGTGTGCATGCCCGGTTGTGTTATGCTAGTTTTGTGACTAGCTGTTCCATGGCAGCCAAGGCCTTCGCAAGGGACTGTATGTGAGTACAGCTCGGGCTGAAGCAACCTTGTCCTCTTTTTCGGGGGCGCCGGGATTGGCTCGTCACAAAACTAGCATGATGTTTTTCGATACAAGAGTTTTAAGTTCAAGGGAGCAACCTCTTGGAATAAAGGTGATTCTGTTTAGTGTTTCTGTTTATGTTTACTGTTTGTTACTGTGTTCTGTATGTAGTGTTCATGCCCGGTTGTGTTATGCTAGTTTTGTGACTAGATGTTCCATGGCAGCCAAGGCCTTCGCAAGGGACTGTATGTGAGTACAGCTCGGGCTAAAGCAACCTTGTCCTCTTTTTCGGGGGCGCCGGGATTGGCTTGTCACAAAACTAGCATGATGTTTTTCGATACAAGAGTTTTAAGTTCAAGGGAGCAACCTCTTGGAATAAAGGTGATTCTTGTTTAGTGTTTATGTTTATGTTTACTGTTTGTTACTGTGTTCTGTATGTAGTGTTCATGCCCGGTTGTGTTATGCTAGTTTTGTGACTAGCTGTTCCATGGCAGCCAAGGCCTTCGCAAGGGACTGCATGTGAGTACAGCTCGGGCTGAAGCAACCTTGTCCTCTTTTTCGGGGGCGCCAGGATTGGCTTGTCACAAAACTAGCATGATGTTTTTCGATACAAGAGTTTTAAGTTCAAGGGAGCAACCTCTTGGAATAAAGGTGATTCTTGTTTAGTGTTTCTGTTTATGTTTACTGTTTGTTACTGTGTTCTGTATGTAGTGTTCATGCCCGGTTGTGTTATGCTAGTTTTGTGACTAGCTGTTCCATGGCAGCCAAGGCCTTCGCAAGGGACTGTATGTGAGTACAGCTCGGGCTTAAGCAACCTTGTCCTCTTTTTCGGGGGCGCCGGGATTGGCTTGTCACAAAACTAGCATGATGTTTTTCGTGAATCTTGTTGTTTTATGTTCGTGTCTTAATTTTGCTATATGCCCCCTTTAAGTTGATTGTGAGCCCTTGCTATTTGGCAGGTGGCCTTAGTAAAGAGCAAGCAGTGAGCTGGGCGCGGCATACTTTGTCTTGCTTGCTTGCCTGTTCCGTAATTGAGTAACATATTGATATTGATTGATATTCCCGCTTAGAATATTGATATTGATTGCCTCATATATAGGGCTGAATTCAGGTCATATATAGAGTTGAATTCAACTTACATATATGGCTGAATTCAGCCCATATACAATTCGGCCGATTTCAACTCGCATATAGGGCTGAACTCGTGGCTCATATATAGGGTGGAATTCGGCCCATATATATTTTGGCTGATTTCAACTCATATGCAGGGTTGAATTTAGCTCACATATATATAGGGCTGAATTCAGCTCATTTATATTGCGCATGAGAGAGGAGACTTGCGTGCATTTTCGTTGTCCTCCTATTTGACTATAGTATGCGCATAATTATCTGGTGACCAATAATCATGCCCACTAATACTCACGTAACGTTTATCCTTCAGATTCCTTGAATTCAAGGCATATATAGGAAATTTCAAGGAAATTTCAAGGCAAATATAGGAATATATAGGGATATACAGGATTTTCAAGGATTTTCAAGGATGATTTTGGGAGTGTATAAGAACCTATCGACACTTTAAGGAATTTGAAGGGGGCGTTAAGGAATTTCAAGGATCCCGACGACGACTGTCCTGAAACCCTTGGAGCGTAGGCCACCGGCCTAACAAATGCACCGTTCATGGACCTCTTCATGGTGTAATGCACCGTGCATGGACCTCTTTGGGGTAGTGCTCACTGCATTGGCCTCTTTGGGGTAATGCATTGTGCATGAACCTCTTAGGGGTAAACATTATAGTTCAAAATCCAGCTGCTTGTCCAATTGACTCCCAAGTCTATATATAGTTTGCCACTGCATATCGGGTCTTATCCCACGCGGTGGCAGTCTCACCTCAGAATATGCGAGCCGATGCAAACCTCACCAAGCCGGTGGACTCAGGAATGGCGCCTGCCTTGCCAAATTTTTCCGGGGTCATGCAACACGCGGCGCCTGTATATGGCCCGTATATAGGAATATATAGTAATATGTTCATGAATTGTATATAGATAACGTTATGTGCAGCAGAATAATTGATTTGAGGTAAGATGAATAATGTGCCCACAAGATCCCACACGATTGTATAATCATATAGCAATAAATACATGAAGGCAACATGTTGTGTATTCATAGTATGCTTTATCCTTAATGTGTGGTGTGTGTATGACGTGTATACAGTTATTGCGACCATCACAACACACCGCCCGCCAAGTTGTGCGACAACCGAGCCCGGTGGTGGAGGCTTCCCTTGACGAGGCACACGATGATCCCACCACCCTTAACACCGACATTTCAGTGCATCGACTAATCAATGCAAGACCGGGTGCCGCCTATTACACATCGAAGTATGAGCTCCAATTCAAAGAGAAGACGAAAGACATGTTTCCATCGAATATGGGATCCGTTGTTGCCATCCTGAGCGATGCATTTGGAGATTCGTGGAGATTTGCTTCAGCGAACATTGTTCTATATGCATACCGGCTTGCTATCGCTGCTGATATCACACGTATAAGCGAACACGACCTTGCACAAGTGATCACCCAACTACAATTCGAAAATGCCATCGTGGACTTGAAGGGTGACCACATCGACTTTGATAAATACTTCTATGTCGTTGATCCATCGCAATATTGCCATGAAGATGATAATCACAAGCTCAAGGGCGTTGCCCGCTCGGTACGGGATCAAGTAAAGCATGATGAAAGTAACCAAGACGGGCATCTCATCCAGTTGCGCCACATCGTAGCAGCGATTAAGCATAATCGGGAAGAGCTCGAGCACATCAGTGGCATATTATCTACCAATGCGGATGATCAAAATGTTGTGATTTGCCAGGAGTTGGTTTATAGTAGACCGCTTAGAGACACATTAGTGGCGCTAGGTCATTGGACTACCGCGGCAGCCTTGAAGGCATTCGGCGACGCCCATATGGCATTTGATATGCCGGGATTGACGGTCCGTCAACGTACACTGCGACTGAGTCAATTGAAGCGACTATTAAATGATACATTGTTGGTGGATGCTAGAATGCACTCTGTGGAGGGAATATGTTCCGGACTACATGTTGCTGGTTTGCCACGAGACTTGGTATTCGCCATCTTGGGGAACATCGACTGCCGTGAACAACTTTTGAAGAATCAGCCTTGGGTGGCAGACGTCGTCGTTGATCGCTTTTGGTCCACAGATGATTTGGAATACGAATTTGGAGTCCTAGTTGGGAGGGTTGGTTACAAGCCTACATGGGAGGTTGCGGCGGGTGCTTTGCATGCATCCGACGAGTTGATGAGCATGATGCGAAACCCAGCTTCTGGAATCAGCCTTCCCATGTCTCGTAGGAAGAAGTATTCTTGGAATAAAGCGACAACTAATCGGAAGAATCAATGGAACACCCCGCTCACTACTGAACAGGAAGAGGCATACCTTGCAGATATCACACGCCGTGCTAAAATGGTGATCAAACACAAAGACACAATCCGAACCTACCATCAACACCAACAGGGTAGCATAATAGTGTGATAACTTGCAGTATCCCGAACTAGAGTATAATGCTAAATATCAAATAGTGCCTTACGTAGCCAATGCCATGCCATATTCTTCTATTTGATCACACGTATGGTATGCACAATGATCATTGTTACCGCAATTGAGTATGCGCGCCACGGTGTATTGTGTGATCACGTAAATGGATGTACAAATGAGAGCTGCGATGGAGTATTATCTTGTCATGTTAAGTGAATGCACCTCTAGATACGAACTTAATTAGAATTGTCCCATGCTAAAATATGAATTCAGGTTGAGTACTAATTGTTGTTTCCTCATATCGTTACTCAATAAACTTAAGCACATCTCATGATTGAATATCAAATGCACATAAACCTCCATTTGAGCGCCCATAATTATAGATACATCTTATGGCTGGATATGTTCGATATGCATATACCTTGATGTCAGTCAATCTCATGGTTGAATATTAAATGTAGACAAACATCACGATTTAAACCCATCTCGTTACTGAATATTTGTTTGATACGGGTCCCATCCGACGTGGGACATTGTTTTTCGAGCGGATTCCGCAAGGCCTTTGATGGAAACGTACGTGGGAGATCAAACTTGGTCGAAAAAATATGGACCCGGACGTGATTGGCGCCAAAGTGTCCATTTTGGGCATTTCGCGGTCGCCGGCAGGTCGCGTCTGGCGGGTCCCATCCGACGTGGGACATTGTTTTTCGAGCGGATTCCGCAAGGCCTTTGATGGAAACGTACGTGGGAGATCAAACTTGGTCGAAAAAATATGGACCCGGACGTGATTGGCGCCAAAGTGGCCATTTTGGGCATTTCGCGGTCGCCGGCAGGTCGCGTCTGGCGGGTCCCATCCGACGTGGGACATTTTTTTTCGAGCGGATTCCGCAAGGCCTTTGATGGAAACGTACGTGGGAGATCAAACTTGGTCGAAAAAATATGGACCCGGACGTGATTGGCGCCAAAGTGTCCATTTTGGGCATTTCGCGGTCGCCGGCAGGTCGCGTCTGGCGGGTCCCATCCGACGTGGGACATTGTTTTTCGAGCGGATTCCGCAAGGCCTTTGATGGAAACGTACGTGGGAGATCAAACTTGGTCGAAAAAATATGGACCCGGACGTGATTGGCGCCAAAGTGTCCATTTTGGGCATTTCGCGGTCGCCGGCAGGTCGCGTCTGGCGGGTCCCATCCGACGTGGGACATTGTTTTTCGAGCGGATTCCGCAAGGCCTTTGATGGAAACGTACGTGGGAGATCAAACTTGGTCGAAAAAATATGGACCCGGACGTGATTGGCGCCAAAGTGTCCATTTTGGGCATTTCGCGGTCGCCGGCAGGTCGCGTCTGGGGGGTCCCATCCGACGTGGGACATTTTTTTTCGAGCGGATTCCGCAAGGCCTTTGATGGAAACGTACGTGGGAGATCAAACTTGGTCGAAAAAATATGGACCCGGACGTGATTGGCGCCAAAGTGTCCATTTTGGGCATTTCGCGGGCGCCGGCAGGTCGCGTCTGGCGGGTCCCATCCGACGTGGGACATTTTTTTTCGAGCGGATTCCGCAAGGCCTTTGATGGAAACGTACGTGGGAGATCAAACTTGGTCGAAAAAATATGGACCCGGACGTGATTGGCGCCAAAGTGTCCATTTTGGGCATTTCGCGGTCGCCGGCAGGTCGCGTCTGGCGGGTCCCATCCGACGTGGGACATTGTTTTTCGAGCGGATTCCGCAAGGCCTTTGATGGAAACGTACGTGGGAGATCAAACTTGGTCGAAAAAATATGGACCCGGACGTGATTGGCGCCAAAGTGTCCATTTTGGGCATTTCGCGGTCGCCGGCAGGTCGCGTCTGGCGGGTCCCATCCGACGTGGGACATTGTTTTTCGAGCGGATTCCGCAAGGCCTTTGATGGAAAAGTACGTGGGAGATCAAACTTGGTCGAAAAAATATGGACCCGGACGTGATTGGCGCCAAAGTGTCCATATTGGGCATTTCGTGGATTGCCTTAAATATGGTGTGTTTGGAGTCTTGAAAACGGGGCTTCCAAAATTGGCTCCATCTTTTTCGAGTTAGAAATGCATTTGGAAGATCATTTTTAGTTACCAAAAAACTTTTGGGGTCGAAATTCGATGTCCGCGGAGCATGTCAAACTCGATATCGTGGTTTGGGATATTCGGCATCCACCTGGCACGAGGTCTGAAAAATCGTGGCTTGCGACGTGGTTTTAGAATGTTTCACTGGTCAAGCTCCATAACCTGTTCCACCTGTACCGAGTGTCTTCATTTCGAAATCATTTGCCCTTCGCTTGAATGGTGAACACGTGTGTTTTGTTTCTGTTCATTCCCAATTCTGTGGCGAAAAGAACCCAACAGTATCCCTGTTGAACTTTCCCTGTCTGGACTCCCAAATTTCTTTAAGCTTGCTTCTGCAGCAAATCTCCCGATCGCTTGAAATGAGCTTTTCTGCTCCTCACCAGTATGTTGCTACTCAGAGTTACTCTGCACCCTGTAGGGTCTTCTCTCGAAGTAACTTCCTTCGGAATTATCGGTCGAAGGGCCGAGGCAACGGGCTCTCAAAACCTTCTCGAGCCGTTTTCAAATGTTCCGTCACACAAGCAAGCAGTGAAGGGCAGCTAGAGGTATACCATATGACTTTGGAGTCAACTTTTTTCGGCAGGGCGGTATCAGCTATTCTTGGGAAGAAGATATTCGCCCTACGTGGCTTCCCCCCTAGTTGCTACGCAGCAGCTCTCGAAATCATCACAGACCTCCCATAACCGTGACAAATTTTAATAAAGGAGGAGCGTTTTTTTTCCTGCAGGAGTTGGCAGCTTTTCTGGAAGAAGACCTGCAGCATCTTTTTGATGATCAGGGAATTGACGCGTCAAAATATGAGAGTCAGGTGGTGAGTACAGTTGGCGCGGTCGTCCTACTTTCATGAATGTGCTAGTCCTGTAGCGACGGGACAGATCTTATAGTATTTTATATTACTATCTTATGTTATTGGACATGGGCAGTGGCTCTGAGCATAATGTATGTCGTAGGAGTTCCGCGACCCTATCACCAAGTATGACTCTATTGAAGGATATCTGTTCAACATTCAGGTAGCCGACTGCGTATTAGCCCCTGCGTATTAGCCCTTTGTTCTTCTTGTAAGTTTGCGCGTTGCGTGCATTGTCGATCTTCGTTTAGTATTTCCAGTGGCATTAAGGAAGACGCTACCTCGTTACTGAGCTGCTTTTATGTTGTGACTCAGATGCTTCGCAGAGTTTTTGACCCAGATTTCATTCTGCATTCCGTTACGCAAAGTGGTGCGCAGCCTGGGATAAAGCCCTTTTTAAGCGTCGAGCGTACATCACTAATATATGCGGAGCCGTTGCACGATTTTATGCTTGCACAAGCTTCTTTTCTTCCTTCTGAGATTCTTTCGCGCGTCTGTGCAGGCCCGAGTGAGCTCACAACTCGTTGGACTATGACTATGAGTCTCACGTATGTACTCAAAGCTTCTTACGCTCTTCGCTGTCTAAGACTTGTGGACTGTGACTTTTAAAAACGGATTTATGTTGGTTCTCAATAACAGGGTGAACCCGTTTAAAACTTGGTGGTCTCCCGAGCTCATCTGGACGGGTACCTCCATAATGGGTGTGAATCCTGAAACAGGTAGGGCTATCTAACTTCCTGTATGAGTTCTTCTTGTATTTTCTACTGCAAAAGAAATGCTTATGTTAACTTCACGGAAATCATCAAGTGCCGTGGACTCCAGTTTTCACCTCACACGGCTTCTCCCACTTGAGTTCCTTGCTCATCCCTCTCTTTCCCCCACGAGGGACTCGTTATCCTCTCTACCCTCTCCTCCTACTTTTAATGTGTTAATCCTATTCACTTTACGTCGACTGCTATTTCCTTCACATATCCCCATATAAATAAATGAATAAATAAATCAATAAGACCACCTTTTCAGGTTGTGTGGCTTTCATGAGAGGGAGCCGAGCCCTCCATATATCCCCATCTAGGGTTCAGTTCTTTATCTTCCTGTCCCCGCACTGAGATACGCCACTTTCTCCGCCTCCTGTTCTACACTCCGCTCGTCTCTCCAACGCTCTCTTCTCCCCATTCGCGTTTAAAGTTGTGTTCTTCAGAGTTCTTCGCTCAGGTGAAGGTGAATGCTGCATCTTCGTTCTATCTCATCGGGAGAAGAGCACTCCGTGAGAGCAGAAGCTAGGCGCACCCTGCACACGTGGACCCCGAAGCTCTCCTCCACGGCCATCTCTGCACAATCCACGCCATACTCTTGCCACTGTGTTGAAAAATATGCAGGAGACAGCTTGCACTTTACTGGGAAAGTTGTGCTTTCAGGGAAGTTTTGCTCACACGTGGACACGTGGGACTCTATAAGCGACCAGGTCAGCTGCTTGCCTTTGTCCAAAAGTGGCTTGCCGAGTCTCCCATTGATCCAAGGGCTCTCTGAGACGAACATTGATCCAAGGGCTCTTTAAGTCACCCATTCATCCAAGGGCCCTCTAAGTCACCCATTCATCCAAGGGGCTCTCTGGATAGCATTCATCCAGGAGGAGCTCTATAAGTCACCCATTCATCCAGGGCCCTCTAAGTCACCCATTGCATCAAGGGCTCTATAAGTCACCCATTAAATCAGGGCTCTATAAGTCACCCATTCATCCAAGGGCTCTTTAAGTCACCCACTCATCCAAGGGCTCTCTGAATTGCCCATTCATCCAAGGGCTCTTTAAGTCACCCATTCATGACTTCTTACGACACATGTAATTCCTGCCTTTTTGAACAGAAGGGGACTTGAGGGGGCGGCATCTGCCTATCTGAGGTCCCTTCAAACCTTATGTCAAAATGTGCTTTCAAAGCTAGGCTGGAGGTATCTCGTCTATTGAGACAACTTCAAATGCCAAA
>LGRX02030193.1:0-10474 GCA_001247695.2 Cymbomonas tetramitiformis
GCCATCCTCGGAACTACAACCGCATTTATAACATATCTTAGTTGGTGTAGAGTCATGTGTTGCAGTTGGATGGATGTGAGAGTAGATTTAAGTCTGTCGATAAGGATTTCCGCCTGTTTGTCCCATTCCCCATTTAGTGCAAACCATACTCCGAGGTATCTGTTTACCTCTTTGCTGTTAGAGAAATCGAGAAAATCTGGTGACTCAGGGGGTATCCATTTCGCATCAATGGAAGGACTTGAGTCATTGGTATTGGGCTCCAGGTGACCCCCAGAGATGAGTAAATCATCGGACAGGTCATATCGTGCTACCATTTTGCCCTGGGGTTTGATGCGCTTTCTGTAAAAGTATTTGGATTTCTTAACATTGATGGGAATACCGATGAAGCTCATAAATTCATGAATTATACCTAGCATGTCTTGAACTTCGTCTTTAGTTTTCCCCACGAGCATGATGTCATCACAGAAGAACCGTGCAAAGATATTTAAATGGGTGTCCTTTTCTAATAGGTTTTGGGAGGGAGGAATAACATTATTTCCTGGTTTGTCTGGTCTATGGCGTTCCGAGTTCAGTTCGTATCCATATGTGGTTCCTGTCGGGTTTGCACCGTTTGCTCTTTTTGCTAACCAAATTGCCAGAATATACATAATGGCTACAAACCTTAGTGGGCTCAAAACTTCTCCCTGAGGAACTCCACATTCGAGGGACCATTCATCTGTGAGGCCTTCTTCAGTAAGTACCATTCTAGAGGCATCATTGGTGATGTCTGAGATGATGTTAATTATTTGTGATGGGAGTCCTAACTTTCTGAGTGCTAAATTGCTCATCCAGAATTCAGCTCTGTCAAATGCTTGTTTGAGGTCCAGGTAAACTACGTGGAGGTCTTTGTCGTATATATTGGCGTGCTAAATTACTTCATTCAAAATTTGGAGTGAGTCATCTATGTTTTTATTCGGAAGAAAGGCATCTTGAATGGGAAAGAGAATGGGGTGGGTGTTGAGTATTGTTTTGAGACGGTTAGCAATTATTGTATTAAATATTATTGTATTAAATAGTTTAAGACCCGTTTCCAACATTGTGCGGGGTCTGGAATTATCTATGGTACATGGTGCAGAGGGATTTTTAGGGATTGGAAGGATGACTCCAGATTTTGCACTCTTATGAAATCTCCCAGTTATAAGAATGTGGTTAAAAAGTGAGACAGTAACTTCTTGAAAATTCTCTGGGCCCTTGATCCACTGCGAATATCTCATTCCTGAGGGTCCTGGTGCTGTAGAAATACCACAGTCCGAGTATGCTTGTTGAAGTTCTTTGTGCGTGATTTCTGTCAATAGTCTTGCGGCGGCCGTATCGGGGATTTTAGGGCTATCCTTGAGAATGTCAGTGAGCCACTGTGGGAGTTCATCTGGCTCACTCGGGTTAGTGGAAAATAATTTTTCATTTTTGTATTCATCTAGTGTTGTGTTTAGTCTTTCTGATTTTGTCTCAGGTATCTTTCCATCACTACCTGGGGTTGCGGCTGCACCTTTTTCAGTAGGTTTCATCTTTCCCATGACTGTGTCTAGAAACCTCGAAAGGTTAGTTGAGAAGAGATGCTGCAGGGCTTCCTTTTCTCGAAGTTTGCGTCGTTCAATGTCTGTGTCTCCGCTTTTTTGAAAAGCATTTCTGATTATTACATAATTTTCATGCAATCGTAATCTCCACCCACCTCGTTGTGTTGGAGAAAACCGTCCCTGTGTTGTTGAGGAACCGCGCCTTCAAAAACAGAGACACATTCGCCCACTCCCTTCCGACCTACCCGACTGTTTTCTTGAAGCTTGCGTGTGAGCTTATGTCTGTGGAGTCCGAGGATTGCAACTTCTACCTATATCCCTCTCGCATCCATGGGTTCGACTTCATTTACATGAACTTGAACGCTACCGGTAAAGCTGTGACCGAGCTTCGTGTGAGCAAGTTTCGTCTCTTGATCCGCGGAGAGAATCCCCGCAACTTTTTTCACAGCTTGGACTTGGTGAGAAAGTACTCAGATGACATCGTGGAGTTGACATTTGGCCCATGCGTACATTTCTTTTAAAATCACCCAAATTTCTTTCTCTTATTTCTCGATTTTCCACCCAAATTTCTCATATATTTCTCGGGAAATTCTCGGGTCCTGAAATTCACCCACATTTCTCAAATATTTCTCGACTTTAAAATTGCTATCTAACGTGTGAGAATGAGGGCTGATTACCCACCTATAAGCCATAACTAAGGTGATGAGTAACATGCACTCTAGCGGATGATCACAAGATCCTCCGGCTCGGGAACGCTGAATCACGAACGGGTTCACAAGAGGTTGAAGCCTGTTTCTCGCGTAAGCTTCCTCCGTCCTCGAGAGCGGTCTTGCGCTGTCACTGTCACCTTCGACAGCCTGCTCTTCGGTCTCTACGTCAGTGTCATTGTCCCCTTCTGTGACAGCCCACCTCGACAGGTGAACTGGGCGCAAAGTGACTAGTTCTTCATCGTCATCATCACTATCATCGGTAACTGAGGAGTAAGCCTCGACAAGTGAGCCCATCATCGCGACAGTGTAGATTGTTAGATGGAATGAAGGATTGCCTGTTGTAACGAAAGAGTCTAGAGCGCCGAACTGAACAATAAGAAAGTTAAATTTCGAATAGCATTTGGCGGGATGGCGGCCCACATGATCGACGGAGTCATATTCCGCGCCCGAGCCATATATTTCGCGCATATTTCTTTTCGACTTTTCGTGAATTTCTCGATATTTCGCCAAATTCACCCAAATTTCTCAAATATTTCTTCGAAATTCTCGACCAAAATTTCCACCCAAATTTCTTAAAAAAATTCGCGAAATTTACGCAAGGCCCAAGTTGACATTCAACGTGGACGATCCCACCGATCCTGTCAATGGAGACGCATGTTCCTGCAAGTCAAGGTAAGGTTTGCGCGGAGTCCAAAAATGCAAAAACTTTTCAAAATCTAGATTTTGAGATACGAGCGATTTAAGTTTGCGCTTAAGTATGGTTAAGTATGGGGGGGGGTGACCGAGCTGCACACCATAACTTTTCATTAACGTGGTCAATTTGACTGGCAGCAATATGTACAGGGTGCTCTGGGTAACCTATTTATCAAATAAAAGATTTTTGAAAAGTTTTTGCATTTTTGGACTCCGCGCAAACCTTACCTTGAAGTGGTTTTGGTATTGCAAGTGTTGCCCGCACATCTTGGCGGCTTACCACCTCCGTGATTGTCTTGACATCTTTGGGATGATGGAACGCGCCTTTCCCCATAACAAGCCGAAGACCATGTGTCAAAAACGGGCCGCAGAAGCTTGCAAGTAGTGTGACGTAGCTTAACCCCTGAACTGATACTGCTTGTAGCAATAGTCTTGGCTGTTGTACAATATGTCATTAATTTGTAACACGAAGGTGCTTGCCACTGAATATGCTTGCAACTGAATATGCTTGCAACTGAATATGATTGCCACTGAATATGCTTGCCACTGAATATGGTTGCCACTGAATATGGTTGCCACTGAATATGTTATTGTTGCATGCTTTCCTTTGTATTGTGAATGTTGTCCCTTTTTTTATCTTTAAAATTGCACAATCAGATATTTCTGTCATCAGATTTATGCCCGATCTATTTTCATAATTTGTTATCCTGTATGTTTTCTGTCCATGTAAATCAGGGCATCTGAAAATTTTCTGGGAATTTTCACGACAGAAATGAGCGTGGTCCTCATGATTGTCGCACCTGCGACAGACATGAGCCCCCAGCTCATTTCTGTCGCACGGTATACTTCCAGTCTGTCTTGCGACACGACAAATAAAATACCCGGTGCTACAAATTTGAAGTGCTACCATCTTTAGCATCATGTCTGCGAGGTCCATGAGGGCAATGGTACTCGGGTCCCGTATTTTCATTGCATCACCAACACGAGTTGCATTTAACCACCCCTTTTCTGAGAGAAGCGATTCCGTGGCCATTTTATTTTCATCTACTGCATTATCTTCGGTGCTTGCTCCACCGCTTAACATCTGATCAGGTTCAGGCACATTATGTTGTTTGGTATCGTTATCCTTCTTGCGGAGGGTTTTATGTTTCGTTATTCTTAGAGGTGATTTCATTTTAGATTTCTTTGTGTTTTGGGTCCGTGTCCTCTCCCAAAGCCATGCCATTTTGGGGTTTTGAATCATATATTTCAAGGCGCTCTTGCTTATCCTTTTGCAGGCCTTAGGTCTCTTGTGGGCTAGGTGTATTATGGCTCTAGGCCCCGGAAAATATTGTTTAGGGTTCAACTTCATTTTGCTGAGTCCCGCCATTAAATGAAGAAACATGATAGTGGGCCCGTAAGTGGTCGTTTGCAGTCCTGCTCGTGTTCTAATATTTTTCTCACATCTCAAGAGGTGTCGCGTTATGTAATATGTCATAATTATGCTGCCGCTTATGTCTTTATCAATTATTATCTCCATTTAAAATATATTTCGGTCCGTGCTGAGTTTACTATGTACAGACTTAAGTTCTCAAGGTGTCGTGTAGTTTTACCGACAAAACACATAGATTTATTTTCGGTACATGTCAGTTTGACAATAGACTCTTTTAAGTTATCCGTCCACTGCGTTAAATTTGATGTATACCGCCACATTATTTCCGGGCTCCGTATTAGTTTATCTGTACACCGCTTGACCGCATTCCGCATTAGATTATTTGGAAGCCAAAACAAGTTATCCGAGGACCCCTTAAAGTTAGAAACAGACCGCTTCAAGTTATCTATAGGCATATTAAAGTTATCTAACCGCCGTGTTGAGTTAGCCGTATGCTGCTTCGGGTTACCCGAGTCCTGTGATTGTTTATCCGTGAGCCGCTTACAGTTGTTGGTTGTCCCTGTCCGGTTGGTTGCATTCCATTTCAAGTTATCTGCATTACGTGGTGGGTGTGCGGAAGACCGCTTTGGGTGTGAGGCCGTCCGCATCAGGCTATCTGTTGGCTTATTAAAGTTATCAAGCCACAACATTGGGTTGGCCGTATGCCGCTTCCGGTTTATTAAACTCCAAGATTGTTTATCCAAGAACCGCTTCAAGTTATTATTAGTACTATTAAGGTGTATCGCATTCCGTTCTAAGTTATTTGAAAGCCGAGCTAAGTTTACCGTGACCCGCTTCAAGTTAGCGACAAACCGCTTCGAAAAGTATGTGGGTTTATTTAAATTATTTGTTAACCGCATGTTGTTTTCCGAGCACCGTGTTAGTGTTATTAAACTTACCAAGTTATTTGCAATCAGAGTTGTGAGCCGTATTAAGTTTGTTGCAAGCCGTACTAAGTTATCTGCAGACCGTATTGAGTTATTAGTGAACCATGTTAGAATATCTGCACACCGTAATAAGTATACTGCGGGCCATATACAGAGGGCCACGTAACATTTTAAGTTAACTAAGTGTGTTGTAAAGTTATCTACAGGCCGTATTAAATTATCAGCGAACCAAAGCGTGTCTGTTGTAGGCCGTATTAAGTTATCTGCGTGCGGTGTTTGGTTTTCTACGGTCCAAGCATACTGCCGTATTATACTTGCATATATGTGAGTTGAGTTTTCCGGGATATGTGTTAAGTTATCAGTCTGACATAATTGGCTACTATCCTTAATCCAGATCCTCCCACAAGGATCTAGCGCAAATGGGCATGGCGACCTTGTATATCGTATATAGTGGCCCGGCATATGCTTTGGGGCAATATCTATGACCCTTTTGAATTATCTATAACATTTTTTTGCTTGAAATGTCGATGCTTTAACCTTCAATCTTAGAGTGGTTTGGGTGGGTGCTTTCACAGAATTTTAATTAAAATGCTAGATCCTACCACAAGGATCTAGGGTACCGACAACTCTAGGCCTTGCTACACGAGCTCGGTTTGGTGCGTATGTTGTTAACCCTCGAGGGTATGACCAAAACTAATTGTGTAAGCCCTTTAATATAATACTAGCCGGATTAATCGCCGCATATGCGCATGACATGGTGCAGTACCGTCGAAATTCAATATTTCCATCATAATTAGGATCTGAAAATTGCATTCTAGAACCTCTAGCGGCAGTTCAAACCGTTCAAAAATCCCCCAAAAATCCCAGGGAGACTTTGAAGTCATATTAAAGTACTAAAGTGCTCACCAAAGCAAAGATCTAGCCTCAAAGCTTAAAATGGACCAAGACTTACGCCCAAAATGCGAAATTATCCCCATACTTAAGGAATGTGTATATCTCACCCATGTTACCGCGTTCGTGTGATGTGTCCAATATACACTATCCAAGTCGTATTTCGACCCGAATATGATTAATATACATGCATACCTTGAGATATATCACGTCTATGGTGGAAAAGGATCGACATACGATTGACCAAAAAATATGGAAGAGACACCCCGGTTTTGAAGCTTTAAAAAGCGTAGCCGTTCAAAATTTGGTTGGGGCATGCTATAAATGCATTAGCTAGGAGTATATATGAAGGATTCTCGTCAAACCACGCACCACACTACTTAATATAGGTCCCATGTGGAAAGTAGTCCTTGGTGTTGACTTGTAGAAAGCTCGTGGGGCGCCCAAATAAATTATTGAAAAAGTGATCCTTGTGGGAGGATCTAGAGCGTTCTAGGTCCTCCCACAAGGATCTCGGGATAGTAGCCATAATAAGCTGAAAGACCGTTTTGTTGGGTTGTCGGACTTCCTTGTTGAGTTTGCACGCTTGAATATTGAGTTGACAGACTTTTGTATAGTGTTATTATTCTGTTGTGCTAAGTTCATAAACCGTTGAAATAAGTTATCCGACTGTCGTGTTAAGTTAACACACTTTTGTGTTAAGGTAACAAGACGTACTTTCCCCCCCATAAACTGGGGGTGACTGACTCTTCCTGTGTCACCCCTCGCCCTGTGGTGTCACTTGCATCTTGCCTGCCGTCAAATCCGACCGATAATAAAACACCTAAGTTATTTATCATCTTATCTTTTTGACTGTGAAACCCGTGACTGCCGCTGGACGGCTTTCTTTGCCTGCGTGCATATATATATATCTCAACTATATATATATTTCACACTTTCTTTCAAGGTGCCCATGATGTCGGGGTATCGGTCAAATTAGTCCCATGGGGTCCCAATGGTTCCAAAACATGCTAATATTTGAGAGTTGCAACCCGCGTTTATCGTGTTATTATTAATGGATTCCCATCTGATAATAAGGGTACTCTGGTGTTTCGAGTGCAAATGCCTCGGAGACCCCTAGAGCCGGCCAAACCTCCAAACGGCATGTTTGACCAAAATGGGACGGTTTTGACGTCTAAAATGCAAAACGAAATCCATCGCCCATGATGCCATACCGCGCGTGCGGCTCCACAACGCTACACCTTGAAAACGGTGATAATAAGGGCACCCCCGCCTACACTACAGGGTGAACTTGTACACTCCAGTTCAAGCGATGTACTGTATCGCGATGCGCACCAAGCCACGTGGATAAATCATCTTCCACGATACACGGACTTCAAAAAGTGATTATAACTTCTTGTCGAGTTCGTAGATGAAGGTCTGCTATTGGTTTCAGAAGGAGGGGGGATTTTTACTGGTTGAGGAGTCCATCGTTTCGTTTTTCAGGGTTTTCGCACCAGATAAGTGCATCGACCGATATATGGGGCGTTCGGGCTTCCAAATTTACTCAAAAGTCAACTTGGGATAACGGGGTTTGGGCTACTCTTGTTCCCAGAGTTTCTCCGAGCGCGGCCGCCGCTGCGCGGCCTGCGACACGCGAGGGTCGACGTTACAGTTGATCGAAGAGGCTCGGAGAAATAGACCCCATAACGTTACAAACCCTAAGTCTAATTTAGTTCATATAAAGCTCTGGGAACAAGAGTAGGGTTTGGGCCATATATCGCCGCAAGGCATCGCCCACGGATACAGTGATAATAAGGGTACTCCGATAATAAGGGTACTCCCGCCTATGGTCCATACCAGCATCGGCAGTCCAGCACCAGCACCATCGTAGCGTTCTCCTGTGGAGCTGTGGTCCTGTTGCGTGGTCACCACACGATGATTACCATGTGGAAGACACATGGCTTGGCATCGACTTCTTATGTCCTGCTACTGTTAAAGTTCACCTCGGGGAAAATCTTACCCTGGCCATGTGGAACGCTGACATGGCGTCTCAGACTTCTTCATGTAGCTTTGTCAAACACTTTACATTTTATGACGGAGAGCGAGAGGTCGCTCGACTGTGACACCGTGGATAGGGAAAATCCAATGCAATCGCAACGCGAGATGCTGGCTTCGCTGGGCATGGATGGCCATGGGCACTCGACTGTGACTGTTCAACTGTCACAGATACTCATACGATACTGCATACTCATACTGTTACTCGCAGTCATGCAACGCTCGGAACCAAGCTAGAAGCGAGAAGCTTGCGTTGGACGTTGGAGCACAAAATTGCTACATACGATAGTGCATACAGTAGTCCTGACGCGACCCTCATCATTGATCATACTGACGTGAGACTCGCCGGTTCACAAGTCGTATGATCCGAGAGCCACCTTATCCTCTTACTGATATTTCGAAAAACCTGAGCACGTTTATTTTACTAGCGTATACTCTTTAACGCGCATATTCCTGCACCTTAGGAGTGGGTGCCAAACACGCTCCCACACAATGACGGCGAAACCTACGGGCGGAGCCTCCGCCTACGCATGCATTTCCAGCCTGATGAATGCGGCCATAGGCGCAGGGGTACGGAATCCCCGTGCGTCAAGTCGTGTATCGCTTAAGAGGATTATCTCACTGTGCTTCGCAGAGCCTGTCCTAAGCACCCCGAGTTGCCTCTTCGAATCCTTTCTAGGGGTTTGTGCTATATGTCGCAAAAATTGTTCAAAGTTTCCGCAAATCAGTGGTTTTAAAAAAGCTCAGCTCAAGATACAACCTAGGAAAATATTTTGCCGAGTATTACTGTGCTATTCCTGTAATTAACAAGCTTTCTGCGCTTGTTTTTGTACGCTCACCACGAGGAACGTGCATAAGCCCTGAGGAGTTTTCCGTCTTCCGATTCACACAGGTTCTGTCTGTGCCCTGTGCCTTTTCTTATCTCGGAATCGTCCTCGGACCCACAATCATGTTAATCGTTGTCTGCATGGAGGTGAGCTTCTTCATTTCTCCTGTCTACTTACTCTCCTTTTGAACGATCGAAGATCCCGTGAAAGGTTCTGGGTGAGTTTCGGTGTCTTCGCCAAACTTTCGAGTATTGGATTGCTTGATAACGATATTATTGTGCTTCCAAAGGTATCTTCGCTTTGCATATTAGTGCGAACTGCAGAGCAGTTTACTGTATCATCGTATCAGGCGCGCGCCCTATCACGCACGAATATTTGATATTTAATGTGCAAAAAGTAGGACAATCCATGAAAAAAATGCCGATAGAGAGCCTTTCAAAAAGTTTTCGTATGCTCATGGACACATGAATTCCCTTCAATGACGCGTTATGTACTACGTTCCTATTCAACACGACGAACACCTAGTCTATAACATAGGTCTTATATATTTACTGTCTTTCCCTTCGCATTTCGGACTGTCGTCATTCATGGTGTTCCAGAAGCGCCCTCTCCTTGAATGCACTTTATGGCTTCGCGTGTTTTCTTCTCCACTGTCCATTTGCACACCGAGATGCGCCCTAAGAGAAAGTTGTACGAAGGCTCAGATGAACTGTGACTGCTATCCGAAAACCGTTCCAAAGAACAAAGGGAGATCAAATTTGCTCCTCATTTTTTAACGTCTATCCCTCTCTGGCCTTTCGAGCGCCTTCTTGCTGCCCCGTGCCTTACACAGTGTTCGCGAGCCAGCCTAGGTCAGGCTATCGCCTACCCCATACGAAGATGCTGCTCCTGGTCCACGCGTCCACTCGCGCTGGTTGCTGCGAACCCTGAATGTGAGAATTCCATCGTCACAACTGACGGGGCATCTGCATTTTGCAGGAGCTGGTTCTCGTCCGCTTCGGTTCTCGCTCAGGTTTGCCGCCTCTTCTTCCGAATCGCCACTCTCGGCACTTCCGGCGCGTTGCGCAACAAATGGAAGCATGCTCTGGCCACCCTCCAACCAGCAATGTTCCAGTCTGCTAGGGCCATATCCATAATAGTTCGCGTTGTATCTCCGGCAGTCCCTATGACACTTCATCCGATGCACACACGTTCGCTTGTCGGTGCGCAGAGATCGCATCCGCCGAGCCCTCGAGGACTGCTTCGGGGCCGAGGCCCTGTATCACTCTTCATCGCTGGCCTCGTGGACACTGTTAGGCTCTCGGCCCTCAGGTGCCACGTGGCGCTTTTGCTCGTGGTCCGCTTTGGTGACGGGGCCACGGTGGGGTTTCTGAGCAGCCGATGCCCTCTCGGCGAGTTTGATCGTATACATTGTCGGCTCCTGCATCGCATACTTGATAATTGTCAGCAGCCCCTCACACCCACA